>PVLA01007225.1:0-108913 GCA_004027455.1 Hydrochoerus hydrochaeris | reverse complement strand
TTTCAGTATTTTCATTGAATTGTAGGTATTGTTTTATTTTTGCTTTAATTTCATCTGTAGCCCACTGGTTGTTCAAAAGGCTGTTATTTAATTTCCATGTATTTATGCAGGTTTTACAGTTTCTTTTGCCATTAATTTCCAATTTCAGTGCACTATGGTCAGATATTATGCATGATATGATTTCAATACCTTTGCATTTACTTAAGAATGTTTTATGGGATAATATATGGTCTGTTTTGGAGAATGTCCCATGTGCAGCTGAGAAGGATGTGTATTCTGATGTGGTTGGGTGGAACACTCTGTAAACATCTACTAAGTCCAATTGCTCATAGGTATGATTCAGTTCTGTTATTTCTTTGCTGACTTTTTGTCTAGTTGATCTATCTCTTTGTGACAATGGGCTGTTAAGATCTCCTGTTATAATTGCATTCTTGTGTATTTGGTTTTTCATGTCCATTAGTCTTATATAGTTGGGTGCTCCTGTATTTGGTGCATATATGTTTATAATTGTTAGTTCTTCCTCTTGAATTTTACCACTAACAAGTATGTAGTGACCTGCTCTCTCTGTTTTAATCATTTTAGGTTTGAAGTTCACATTGTCTGCAAATAGAATAGTTTTTTTCTGGGTTCCTGTTGCATGGAATACTGTTTTCCATCTTTGACTTTTAATCTATGAGTTTCTTTTGAGTCAATGTCTTTCTTGTATACAGCATATTTTCTGGGTTCCTGTTGCATGGAATACTGTTTTCCATCTTTGACTTTCAATCTATGAGTTTCTTTTGAGTCAATGTGTTTCTTGTATACAGCATACTGTGGGGTCCTGTTTGTTGATCCATTCTGTCAATCTATTTCTTTTTATAGGTGAATTGAGGCCATTCATATTTATGGATATCACTGATATGTACTGGCTCGACTTTGCCATGTTATGTTCCAGTTGTTTCTTTCTGCTTTTCCTCTTATTTAATTGCTTATCCTACCTGGATGTTTCTTTCTATTGTTGTTTTGGGGATTGTGGTCATTTTTATCTCTGTCTAGTATGTCCTTCAGTACTGTTTCTAGGGTTGGTTTGGTGGACATGAATTTCTTCAGCTGTTCTTTGTCATCGGAGTATCTTGTTTCTCCATTAAATTTGAATGAAAGTTTTGCTGGGTACATCAGTCTGGGTTGAAGGTTGTTCTCCTTCAGGGCTTCAAATACCTCACTCCAAGCTCTTCTTGACTTGAGGGTTTGTGCTGAAAAGTCTGCCATGATTCTAATGGGCTTTCCTTGATAGGTGAGTTGTGTCTTTTCTCTGACAGCTTTTAATATTCTGTTTTTATGCTGTATGTCTGAGATCTTAATTATTATGTGTCTGGGTATGGATTTATGTTGGTTGTAACTGTTTGGTGTTCTATATGCCTCAGTTATCTGCATATCAGATTCTTTCCCCATGTTTGGGAAATTTTCTGCTATTATTTCTGAAAATACTTTACGTATGTCATTTGCCTGTACTCCTGTATCTTCGCTAATGCCCATCATTCTTATATTGTTGCTCTTGGCCTCATCATGAAGCTTCTGGATTGTCATTTCATGCTGCCATGTTATTTTTAAAGTTCTATCCTTTCCTGATTACTAACTGTGATCCTGTCCTCAAGGTCCAAAATCCTATCCTCAGCTTCCTTTAGGAGGTTTTGCACGCTTTCAATAGAATTTTTTTTTCTTGGATGTCTCTTTGAGTTTGTTTCATGAATTCTGCTAGTTTTCTATATTGTTCATTCAAAGTTTCAATCAGTTTCCCACGCTCATGTACTTTTTTTCTCTAGTTATTCTTTAGCTGCATTCAACAACTCCTTTACTAAAGTTGTTATTTCTGTCTTTACATGGGAGAGTACTTCTAATTTGATTTCCTCTATAGCCTGATGCAGTTGTTTTTTTATTTCACTGGCTATCTTTTAGAGATTCCCGGAGTGTTACTTTTGGAGTCCTCTATTTCATTGTCTCCTATACTTGCTTCTGGTGAACTATATGTTTGAGACTGCATTTTGCTTTTTTGTTTTGTCATTTTCATTCTTCCTGGTGTTTTCTATGTGTAGGAGGGGATCACATGCAGTCTTTTCAGACACACCAAAGTCTTACAGTTAGTTGGAGGGGGTTTTACTACTGGCCCTATTTATCCTCTGTACACCACTATTTTAGGGGTATACTCACCACATTGATATAGTCAATCTGGTGTAGCCCAAAGTTCACCACCTGGGAGCAAAGTTCCAAATTTTCTCACACTAACTGGATACTGCTGAGATCTTCTGATGTTCCAGGTGGGAGGGTGGGCCCATCTTTAGCAGTCCAGGGCAGTTTTCAGTCTTGGGCGGGCCTCCTCGATTTTCCAGGTGGCAGGGCAGGCCCACAGGGGAGGTTCCAGGTAGCTTACCCCTGAGGCAGGCTTGCACTGAGTTCCAGGTGGCAGGGCAGGCCCTCGGTGGAGCTTCTGGGCAGCTTACCCCTGATGCAGGCTTGTGCTGAGTTCCCGCTGACAGGTGGGCCCACTGTGGAGGTTCTGGGCAGCTTACCCCTGATGCAGGCTTCCGCTAAGTTCCCGGTGGCAGGGCGGGCCCACAGTGGAGGTTCTGGGCAGCCTACCACTGATGCAGGCTTCTGTTAAGTTTCCAGTGGCAGGGCGGGCCCATGGTTGAGGTTCTGGGCAGCTTACACCTGATGCAGGTTTCCGCTAAGTTCCCTGTGGCAGGGGGGCCCATGGTGGTGGCTCCAGGCAGCTTATCCTGATGCAAGCTTCCACTGAGTTCCGGTGGCAGGGGGGCCCATGGTGGAGGTTCCGGGCAGCCTAAGCCTGATGCAGGCTTCCGATAAGTTCCCGGTGGCAGGGAGGGCCCACGGGGGAGGTTCTGGGCAGCTTACCCTGATGCAGGCTTCTGCTGAGTTCCCGCTGGCAGGGGGGCCCACGGTGGAGGTTCTGGGCAGCCTACGCCTGATGCAGGCTTCTGTTAAGTTCCCAGTGGCAGGGAGGGCCCACAGTGGAGGTTCTGGGCAGCTTACCCTTGATGCAGCCTTCCGCTGAGTTCCCGCTTGCAGGGCAGGCCCACAGGGGATGTTCTAAATATAATTTTAAAAATGTTATTTAAAGAGGAAAAACAAAAAAGACAGAAAAAGGGTAGAAACAGTACAGAATTTCAGAAAAAAAAAATAAACAGTAAGAAATCACTAGTTGATAAATTACATATTGTCTTCTTAGATATAGTTGTTCAAGTTACAAAATTAAAGCAAACAGAGTGGACATTCAGACAGTGAGGCTGCATATAGTTCCAACATGGTGCAGAGCTCAGGAAATGCTGATAGTTCTCACCCTGGAGTGGCTGCAGCTTGTCAGGCCCTGGCCACTTACCAGGGAGGCGAGCTGGCTGCCTGTTCCTCCAGTGCCCCAGGTTCCAACATGGTGCAGACCTCAGGAAACACCGATAGTTCTGAGGTCATTTTAGTTTGTGGAAGTGCACTCTATGATTTTTGCAAAAGAATAAAAATCACTTTTTGATCTGTTTTTCAGAATGTTTCCTGTTGCTAAACATCATTTGTCTTGACAGATATATACAGTACAAGAAAGGATTTATTAGGGGAACTGGCTCACTTGATTATGGAGGCTGAGAAGTTCTACAATAGGCTATTTGCAAATTGGAGAACCAAAAAACCCTGTAGTGTACTCAGTTCAAATCTGAAGGTTTCAAAACTAAAAAAGCCCAGAGTATAACTTAGACTGAGGTCAAAAACTGGAAAACCGGGAATGGGATCAGGTGGGGGCAATTCTTGTACAAGTTTTAGATTCTGAGATGATAGACCCTGGAGAGCTGACAGCCAAGAGTAGCCGAAGAAAGCTGTCCCAGCTGCAAGAAAGAGAGCAGTTATTTGTCCCTTTTCTACCTTTTTGTTCTTTCTGGGCCGTAGCTGACTGCATGGTGCCTACTCACACTGTTAGTGGACTCAATGTGAGTGGACTCACTGAGGGCAGACTCCACCAACTCACGCATCCATCTCAAGAAACACCCTCAAAGAGGCACCTGCGAGGTGATAGCCCAATCATTCTAGCCAATGCTAAACCACCTGGCTTACCCTTTCAGAGGAGACATGGGCAGTGTATTAACTCAAGTATTAAAAATACTTAATGAAATGGTTGAGGATACGTAATACTTTACCAGTTCTGTAGGAATCTCTTAATTCACTCAACACCCCAAAACATCCATTACTCTTTGTGTGTGTGTGTACCTAGATAGACAGATAGACCTACTGGATAGATACACCTAGTAAAGTGCCTGACATACTATTATAGCTGAAATTTAACAAATTGTTCACTAAACTGTATCATTTACAATGTGGCACACTCATTTTTGTGCTAAAGTGTTGCTGGTAATCAATGGAAATTGACACATTCATGTTTTGTTTCATGTTTTAGCTATCACCTCCTCCTGAATAGTTTGGGTGCAATGAAGATTGTGGTTTCTCTTAAAATAAAGTCATAGCTTGTTTATTAAATGTACTATGGTTATTTATTCATAACTAGGTGTAGATTTTCTTATGGATTAAGAAACTACAGTGACAAATAATGTAGTAAGTTTCTTAAATTGGGTTGCTTATTTTATCAGTTTATTCACATTACCAGGGGTTGAACCCAGCTACCTCCCCAGCTCTTTTTCTTGTGAGATAAGACCTCCCTAAGTTGCTGAATCTCCCAGGGTAGGCTCAAATTCTTGATCAACCTGTCTCAACCTGCTAGAGTGTTGGGATTAAAAATTAAAGTACAGTGAAAGACAGTAAAATAAAAGTAATGATAATTTTTAAATTCAAGAGGAATTTTTGATCACCTAGAAACTTGTGCCCCACTTCTTCAATTAATTTTAAATATTTTTTTTTTGAAAGGAGATGTAAAGTTTACTTTGTATTAAATATTTTACTATGAATTTCCACATATTGTATCTCCTTTAATTTCTCAAATGACTAGGTGAGTAGTTATAATTGGTCTAGATTTACACTTGATGGGACTGTATCCCAGTAACATGGCATTTTAAGACAAATGTCATATTCGTATTCCTTCTTACTCTGCTTGTTGTAGTCATCCATCTCTGGGTTCAAAACTCAGAAATTTAAGGGCATTTAGGCATCACTGGCTTTTACTTAAGTTTCACAGGAGAAAACAAAACTTTTAAAATACTGTACATTCATTGTAATCCAATATCCTTAGACAGCTTGCATTCTTTTTCCTTCTATTTTTCTTTCTTTCTTGCTTGCATGCTTTTGAGACAGGATCTTGCTATGTAGGTCAGGCTGGCCTTGAACTCACTATGTAGCCCAGATTTGCCTTGAATTTATGGTGATCCTCCTGCCTCAACCTTCCTAGTGCTGTGATTACAGGTGTGACACCACACCTGACCAGACAGATTTCTGACTTTGCTATGAACACATTTTCATTTCAGTGAAAATTAATGTATAAGGATATATGACTATGAATCACAATAGGTAGGATTTGAAAATTCCTCCTGAAACGATGTTTAAAAAGCAAATCATCGTTACTTTTGTTTGACTAATGTCTTCTATTGTACTCTTAATTATTAAATCTTATGAAACATATACAGCATATATTCTCTATTAGATTCACTGACTAGTAAACAAAAGCCTTCAGAGATTTTCTGAAGTCACACACGATCTTTGATGTATACCAGGAGAGACTGTAAGTTTTGATTTAGCAAGAAGACAACACGTTACTCCCAGGAATGTGATCCTTGAGTAGGGGCCTTTTCTCAGAGACTCAGTTTTTTTTTCCCACTTGGAATAAGGTCAGGAAGATGTGTTTTCCCTTGGGTGTGTTAGAGAGATCAGTTAATAGAGAACTGACTATGGGGATACGGGAAACTGAGAAACTGTGAGTAATGTCATAATTAAAGTGAGGCCAAAACTGGCCACAAAGTGGGTGCAATCAGGGCCTTGTCACTGAGCCCTGTGAACCAAGCTTCCTAGGCACCTGTAACAACGTACCATGGAAGTCAGGGGTTTAAAAAAACAGAACTTCATAGTCCCCCTGTTCTGGAAACCAGAAGTCCAAAAATCAAGATTTATGGAGTCCACATTCTCTCTGGAGGCTCAAAGTCTAGGGAAAGTTCTTTCTTTCTCTTCCTACCTACTGACGGCTCCCGGAAATCCTTCACCTTTCTTGACTTGTAGATGTGTTACTTTAATCTCTGCATCTATCTTCATGTGACTTTCTTCTCTGTGTCTTTGTATCTAAATTTTTCTTGTCTCCTAAGAACCCCAGTCATTTGATGAGCCTCCCCCAACCCAGTGTGATTTCCTTTAACCTTATTAACATTATTATGCCTTCAAAGATCCTATTTTCAAATAAATTCACATTCACTGGTACTGAGGGATAAGACTTCAGCATATCTTTAGGCAGCATAATGCAGACTGCAACCCTGATAGAATAGAATGAAGATGTAGACCGTTCCATTTACTATGCTGCTAGGTGACTATGGGGGAGCCCTGGATACCTAAAGGGTACTCAGGAAACCAGCAGTGTCTGGTGTTACCCGGCCCAAATTAAAAATGCAGGTTTAGTTGCCTAAGGCAGTGCATGCTTGCGATCCCGCACCCTAGGAAGCTGAGGCAGTGAGATCAAAGGTTGAGCCCAGCCTAGACAACTTATCAACCTAGCAAGACCCTGTCTCAAGACAGAATAAATAAATAAATAAATAAAGAGTTGGGTTGGTGCCTCAATTCAAAGGCCCTGTGTTCAATTCCCATATCACCAAAAAACAAATAACAACAACAAATTTCAGGCTTTTGAATTTTACTCCAGAGGTACTGAATCAGAACCTGTATGTATAGGGACTCTAAGTGACTTGGTACACATCAAAGTGAGAGGAATTCCTTTTCAGAACAGTAGTTCTCAAGGTTTGGGTGTCAGCTGGATTGACTTCACCTATGAATCTGTTAGACATGCAGGCATGGGTTTCATCTAATCTCCTGACCCAGAACCTCTGGGGATGGGACCCAGAAAACATTTAACAAGTTCCCCAAGTGGTTCTTGTGCACTTAATTTCTGAGAACCACTGACTTAGAGAAAGGACTTCAGAACTATCATCGCAGGCATCAGAAGGAACAAATTGACTTTCCCTATCATGACTCCTTTTCTTGGTGACCTGAGCCAGGAGGTAAGAAAGACCCGATATCTTGTTTTATTTTTTTTTTGTTTTAATTGCCTGTTTGCATTCTAGTGAACATAGATCAGATAATTAAAGGCCATTAGGGCATCTGCTGCTTTAGAGACTTCCTTAAAAGGATAACTCAGCCACGGAATAGAGCATTGTTAGCTCTGCCAGGCTCAAGATAGCGCCTATGCATCTGCTAGTTTTATGTTTTATGTTTGTGCAACAAATGAATAAAATGTTTTCCACATAATCTTTTCCTATTCCATAAATGTTTTGCCCTAGTTGCTCTGGAGTTCTGGAGTCTTCCTGTAATTCTTTGTTTCCCTTTTGAA
Source organism: Hydrochoerus hydrochaeris (assembly GCA_004027455.1). NCBI lineage: Eukaryota > Metazoa > Chordata > Mammalia > Rodentia > Hydrochaeridae > Hydrochoerus > Hydrochoerus hydrochaeris. The sequence goes on along the minus strand of PVLA01007225.1, from coordinate 101,400 downwards.
TCACATTCTCCCTTGTGGTCAAACTCTTCTGATTTGACTACTCCCACCTGCCAAATTGCTCTCCTATCCTCCTAAATGTCAGATAAACTGATGCTTTTAGACCAAGGCTATGGCTTTCATTTTAGAGGTCCCATGAGGCCATTTTATGATCTGCATATCAGATGGGACAAGCAGTGCTTGAACAATATGCAGGGTACCCTGGGTTCTAATAGATAACAAAGTTGGGGTTAACTCCTCTCTAGAGATAGCAGGGGAGGGAACAGCCTTCCTGGCAGAATTTGAGGAATTAACAAGAGGCAACTGAAGCATCTCTTGGCTGATTGATAGATTTACTTTTAGACTCAAACTCAAGTTTTTTCAGTCTAATTGACATGCTTAAACCATTTCTTGTGCATTGAGACAATTCTTAAACTACAATCACAGTGTTAACTTGTTCTGCTGCTCTCTGTTGGAGTTAATTTAAGGATGCTGCTCAAGGCCACTTGAAAGTCTGTTGGTTAGACAGTCTTAATTAGAATAGAACATCTAGAGACTTATTCTGAGACTAAAGGGAAAACAATAGAGTATAAGGTCATTTTAAAATCCAAGTGACTGCTAAGCTTGTTACAGAAAGAAGCTGTTTAGTAGAACAGAAAACAAAATACAAACAAAGGTAAATGTATGAAGATATATTTTTGGTTTGAGATAATTTGATATGATCAGATTTGGCCTTGTGAGGATGGACAAAAAAGAAAGACAGTGGCAAAACTAGGAAGTTCAAGTATGTCAAAACGTTTCTAGAGGATGAAGTTTATAAAAGGATGTATGTATATCTAAGTTTTTGTACATTTTGATTTTGTTAGGTTCCTTCTAAACCTTGTTGCTCAAGGTAGCTGCAGGGCTATGACATGGGCTCTTAAATAATCAATTACTCTTCCTTAGGTTTCAGCTCCCCTCTCTAATCTGACTGTCAGCAGTGGTATTTTATAACTATTCAGGAACATGGAAAAAATCAGTGTTAGAAGTAAGTGACAACAATAGTTACACCTGGGTTTATTTCTCCCAGCATTTGGACCTGTACTAAATAAGACAGGACATTAATTCATCTCTAGTTTTTCTCTGTTTACTCCCATTATCAAAATCATTACAGGTCAAGCACTCCACATGCACAACACTCGAGGCCCCTCCCCCTCTGCTGACTTTCTAGAACCAGGCCTTCCTCCAGGCCCATGGTCACCTTGGGACCCAACATCTCCTCCACTGACATACATTTACAATCCACCTGTAAGTTTTCCCGGCTACAGGGAAAGACCACTGCCATCTCCCTCACAAAAACAGGCCAATATTTTCTCTACAGGAGGCTCTGATATCACACTCTGTCTTTCTTGTAGTGGGGGAGATATACCAGTGCCAATGCCCTCCATGAGATCAGATTCTTTAACCATCCTTCCTCCCCAATGTCTAGATCCATTTGTAATCTGGGCTCCTTTGTGAAATAGTCTCTCACCTGGTCTAGGGTCAAGAGCCCCCCTTTAAGTCCCCATGGGGTTGCCCTGAACCCCTAAAGACCCTTGATTGCCCCATCAATGCTCTTGAGTCTCTATATATTTTTGAACCCTGTTTACTCAGTCTCTTTATTTGCTTTGTTTCCTCTTGTCCAGAGTCTATGAAATTTCAGCTGGTCACATAGATGAAATCTGCCTTGGAGATTCCACCTAACTTCTATTGTGAGCCATTAGACCAACTCTCAAGAAAATGTCCCTGACTGCTGGCCCCTTTTTGCTGCCCCTGTAAAGCTCAAAGCAGTTACAGTGGTCATCAACTCTCTTTTCTAACAACAATTAAGTTCAGTTCTTCCGAGGTGGGGAGTAAGATATAACTGGTGAGAAAGCAGTTAGGATTCTATAGCAGCAGCAGCCCACCATCATCCTTTTAGGGAGAAGAAAGCCTGGATGTCTCCACCTCGGGCATATTTATTTACAGAATTTTGTCCTTTATATGGGAAGGAAAGTTGTAGAGACCTATGAGTGAATAAATATGAAATCTGTCAAGATATTGCTTTAAAATCCTCTTGAGTTTCTGTGCTCTATAATTTATTTTAGTGGGACTGATGAAATGGGTGACATTATTAGGAGTGGGGAACGAGGATGGAGGTGGGTAATTTTTATTGAGAGCAAATGATGCATTAGCACTGTGCTAGAAGCTGCACCACTCTAAATAAAGGCAGGCCAGAGTTTTCTAAAGGAGAAAGCTGGTTGTGACGGGAACAACTAAAATGAGTAGAATTAAAGCCCACTCTTATTATGTGAAGCACAATGATTCTGTACATTTGTATGGTGAGGTTCTATACATTATGTTAGTACAGGCTTAACAAGGGGCAATTATATTTCACAGGTGAGGGAAATGAACTCAGAAATGTTAGCAAATGCTGGCAGAAGCAATGTCATTGAGTGAAGGTGCTACAAGTTTAGAGCACCATGTTCTAACTTGGAGAAAAGAGAGTTTTATCCCAAGTCAACTGGAATGAGACTTCTAGTGTGACAAGGATTCCGAGGCTTCTGAGAATCTAGACTAGATGGAATGTGTGCGGTAATCAACCCGCGGTGTCTGGTTTGGAGTGGAAATGAACCACCATTCCCATGTAAGCAGTGAGATATGTGTCTTGTTTGAGTGAGCACAGATGAAGCAGTATTCAAGTCTGGAGTGGATCAGGAGAGATTAAAAGCAAAGATAGAAAAGGTGAGCACAAACTGTGAAGGAGACTAGAATAGTATAGTCTTTTCTATGGGTTATTTTTAAAATGCTCTTTTGAGATGCTTTGCTTCGTGATGTATCTTAATGCTGTTTTTACAACTGGCTTTGTCAAACAAAAGCATTACTATTTTGGCATGGACAGACAATACTTTCTAAGAAGAAAATTCAGGAAAAGATATTTCTAATCAAACTTGTAACTGTGGTCTTAGGGAAGTCCTACAACCTACTAAGGTCCATCTTTATGAAGAAGAGACCCGGTCACTAAAATAGACATATCTTTCACAGAGTTTGTGAAAAGTCATAAATGTAAATAGAAAATTATTATCTCAGATATGAAGGGTGTCACAGTCCTGAACAAGTCAGCACCTGTTTCACCATGAATGAGGAAGGCAGGACGCTGTCTCTTTGTGTTTTGACTGCCTCCGCATTAACTTGGTGTGTGTGCCTGCCTGTGCTTAGCTAGAGTGGAAAACCACTTCCTGTGTCTGTGGCCCTGAAAATGACAACCATATGTTGTTCCAGTTTTTTCTCTCAGTTTTATTTTCCAGGTCTTAACTCATGATTGCCCTCTGGGTTTCTGTAGTGGTAAGAGAATGTTTTCAATTAAAACAAGAGTTCCTGCCAAAATGAAAGGACATGAAAACATGATTTTTCATCACATATTTGGTAAATCCCCTATTCTCCATTTAAACTCAGAATCTGGGGGTTCAATTACAAGAGCACTTTCAAGTGCTGCTTTAAAAAAAAATCTATGTTTATCTAAAATCACAGGCAATCTTTGTGTAAGTCTGGGTACTAAAATTGCTTCAGTGCAATTTATTGAGGGAGATTTTAAATGGGTATAAGAGTATACTGAAATAAACACTTTAAAATCTCTGCTTAACTACTATTATGAAATGTAGAACTGGTTTCATTAAAGTATTCTAAGTTGTGATTGCTGTCAAACATTTTAAAACAAATTGTTTTTACTAATGATAAGAAAAGATGACTCTCAAGTTTTTGTGTATTAAGAAGCCCTTTGATGTAACTATTATATATTGCAAACATGCACCAAAAGAAAAAAGAATTCTTTGACAGTACTCAGGAAACTCTGGGTATGAATCATCTCTCTCTCTCTTTTCTTCAATCCTTTCAGTAAATCCTTACTTATCAACATAAGCCTCTCTGCACTTAAGAAAACTTCAATTTTCCTCTTCTCAATTTTATATAGTCTCTGATAACCAGGCCTTCATCTATGAGAAGAGTTCAGTAACCGCTGTAACCAATGATAACAAAATCTAACACTTGCTAAGTATTTCTTAAGAAACACCAACATTATGCCAAAGGATTTAGACATTACTCATTTTTGAAATCTTAAGAGGTAGATCATTCTATTAGATCATTTTTTAGGTGACAAAGATGAACTTCAGAAAAGTCCATAAATTTGTCTAAGGTCACACAGTATTAGTGTAAGACTGAGAATTCAAATATACATAGTTTTAAAATCCAGATCTTCTGTATTAGACCTATAAAACCCTGAAGGTAAAGTCCTTTACATTAAATTATAATCTTAGAGAAGGAAATAAGATAAGTTATTAAATCTTTGTGGGAAGAAAAATTCATGCATGCTCAAACCTCTGGAGTTCCTTGTGGGGCCCTACGAAATTCAGTAGAGCAATTTGCCCAAGCAAGTTTGTACTTAGACAGGAAAAGTATGAAAGCCTCCTAAATCCCAATCTAGAGCATTTTGTACTTGCAATAAAGGTTTTACGAGTGGATAAATATGTTTTAAGATTACACTGAGAAATAAAATCCTAACATTATGTGAGACTCAGAAATTAAACTGGGCCTTTTAACTATGTCAAGCAGGACTTATTTCCATGTTTTTACTTACTTTGATGAAGGCACACGGAAGATTAAATGGAGTATCAAAGTTAACTAGGGCAAAAGACTCATTAGGATCACAATAAGATTGCAGGCAATGTCTTTTAGTCTTTCAAACTGAGATAGCTGTATTATTACTAAGTTATTATAAAGTCATTTTAAAATATTGAGTGTTTCAAATATTCAGAAAAACTACAAAGAAGAAATGAATCCTCATGAATCTCAAAGATAATTCCTTTACTATTTTAGTATGTTAATTCTAGGCTTTCTTTTATACATGTCTGTATAGGTTTTCTCACAAAAATAGAACTATAGTATGCATACTATTTTGAAATGTGCCATTGCATCCTAGAGTATAAGGTATGTAATTATGTCTAAGTCAATACATAAAGCTCTAGCATAACCATTTTAATTGGTATATAGTATTCCATTTTCCAACTGTAGTAAAATATTTATAATTCATCTTCTATGGTTAGAAATTTATGTTTTACTTCTAAATTTTGGAATTCTTACCATCTGAGCTAATAGACATCTTTGTTTAGTATCTTTTCAAACTTTGTCCAATTATTTCTTTAGTATAAAATTCTAGAAGCAGAATTGCCAAATTAAAAGTAATATACATTTTAAAATTCTGGACCATTGTTTATTTTTCCCTGTCACTGCCATATCTGTTAGTAATATCACTAGAAAGTTATATCTCAAATAATGTAATTGGAAATTCCAAATAATATATCTAGATAATAATAATAATATCTCTAGACAGTTATTTTGCATTCAGTGCTTGTTTCTTATAATAATGTTGGACAATTGTAATTTTTAAAGCATGGAATCAGGGACAAATGGTTGTTTTTCAGGGCTACTGGATAATGTTTGACATTCCCAGCACACATAATTTCCTATGCCTTCCGAAAAAATACTTCCACCATCATGGTTTTTCTCATGATACCCCACTTTGCTTTCTCCAGGGTGTTCTTTTATCTTGTGTTTTTCTCTTTTACTTGGCTCAAGTCCACTCTGCAGAGCCAGTTTCTCCCTCATTCGTTACTTTTACTTTTTCAATAAAGTTTGACGCTGCTTAAAAACAAATAAGTGAAAAATATTTCCAAGATAAATTCATGGTAGGTATTTTTTTTCTCATTTCAGAGACAAAAGGGAAAAAAAAAACATTAAATGAACTGACTTTTCTGATCCAGGAGAAATAGACATTTCGAGACTCCTCTTCATTGTTGGCAAAATGATGAAATACATGAAGTTTGCTTTTGAGCTGTCTTCCCATGTCTGCTGTCTCTCTACTTGGGTTGTGCTCCCTCGTGCTAGCCTTCGTGTGCCGCCCAGTCACTTCCCAAGGCCTACCAAAACCTCAGGTGCCGAAGCCAAAAGCATGCACCCTGATTTATATATGTTTGAAATATTTTCTTGCTGTTCACATTTAAACTGATTCACACACACACATTTAAACTGATTCACACACTTTTGAGACAAAAGAATGAAATTTTAACAGCTGAATTTTAGACATAAAGTGATAGCTGGAGAGGTGCTTCTAAGATACCAAGATCTCGGTAATCCATAAAATGTAGGTAATCACATATTTTGCCCTTTCCAGCATAGACTGGTAATAGTTAAAAACCATAGCTAATTCCTACCAAATTGAAGAGCATCAAGTATTATAAATTTTGTCATTCCTTCATGGCTCTTTTTAAGTGTGTATTTAGCTTTATTTTTATTTAAAAATAATTTTATAAGTTAATTTTTTATTCACATATACGTGTTGAAATATGCTATATGTTAGACTGAGCTAGCTGTTGGGCATTTTAACAACTAATCTAGCTTGTCTTACCTACTTGAGATAGAAAACATGCTCATATTTTCTTTCTTTCTGCATTATAAGGTATCACATGGATATTGTTTTAAAAGAAATGAAAACAATACAAAACATTTTAAATGAAAAGTTATCCTCTCCAACTTCACAATGCTCATTTCAAAACTATTAAAGCAAACTTTTTTACTTGCTTCCTTTTTTTACTATTTATTCTCAGCTTTATAATTCTAAATAAGGTACTGAACTCTGTATTGATGGCTTTATGAATTTACTCTATGTTTAAAATATAATAAATGAAATTATTATATCACTGCCCAACTTGTCTCTTTTCTCCTAGATTTTATTGGATATTAATGCAATTTTTTTCAAACTCAGTTTTTTTCTATTCTTTTCCCCCTCCTTATCAACAGAGGCAATGTGTCCAGCCAAAAACATTTGTCCAGATTCCATTTGAGCAATGAAGAATTCTGAAAGAGCTCTTGCTGTCCTGATTTAGGTAAATGCCCCTCCCCACACACACATAGACACATCTCTTGCTGAAATGTGTAGGCAATGTTTCAGGTCCAACAGCCATGTTAAGGCCATGAATTGGCAAGTGATAAAGTGACACAACAAAAACAATAGAGCCCAATTCCCTGGCAGCATTGTTGAAAAGCTCCCCTGCCCTGACTGGATCTTATATAGTTTATACCTTTTTCTGTCTAATCTACTGTTAATATGGAGATTTGTTACTGGTAGCTAAATGTTTTCCTAAAAGAAACAGTTAAATTATGTTTCACTCTTCACTGGTCACTTTGCAAGAATACTTGTGGAAATAAATATGAGTATAAATGATACACTTAAGCCTCTATGTCCTGTTTCATCTTCATTAAATACTATTGTGGAATTCTACTTTTTGAAAATTTGTTTACTGTCATGAGATACTAGGAAGAGGAATAGATAAAAAGAGAAATGATCTGCCATCTTGGACCAATAATATTATTTGTATTTTTAATATTTCACCAGTTTAAACTTCATGTGACCTACAATGTTCTCCTCTTCCCTCTGGGGTTCTACCTGTCTACCATAGAGATCAGATGCTCCAAAAAGACAGTTTTTCTTCCAGTGCATGCAGAGGTAGAGAGCAGGAAGATCTGGTTCATCTCTCCTGGGCCCTTTATTGCTTTTCTCTTTTGACCACAGCACAGCTGAGTCGACTGTTGTACTACTCCTGCAGAAATCTGTCCACCACCTATGCCACTATCGAGGGACTAGCTCAGTTATCAGGAATCAGGCAGGGAGGATAAGAAGATGGACCCCTTCCCAACCGACCCACCCAAATTATCTTTGTTAACTACCATGGCCTCATGCCTCTAAAGATTCAGCTCCCAGTGGTGGAGTGTTTAAGAACATGTCCACATTTCCTCAGCATTTTCAAAGTGTTTCAGAAGTGTGGCTGGGTCAAGAGGGATGTGTCGTCAACTACTTGGATGCCCAGAGATGCTTTTGCCCGCTGATGTGGTGTTCTGTAGCCAGCCCAAACTCTTCAGCTCTCTTGGTGTGTTTCCTCTCGAGAAGACCTTGATGATCTTCCTGACAGGAGTTTCTACCCACAAAAACCAGAACAGAGTCTTTAGGGTTTTCTTTTTTCTTTTTGGCTAAACCTGTCTCACTTCTGGGGAATGTTGTAGAGCAAAATGAAATTATCAACAGTCAATAATTTGACTGACTAGAATGGCACTAAAGGTAATTGGGGAAAGGTTTAGCTTTCACTGTATGAGGCACATATTCATGCATCCCTTTATTCAACCAGCATTGGTAGGAAGTGTGCAACTGAAATAGTTTTGGAATCAGAATGACTAACCTGGCCATGGGCTAGCCCCTACTCTTTACCAAGACTAAAACAAAATTACCTAATTACTCCTACTTTGTTTCCTCTTTTCAAAAATGATGAAAGAACTATCTCTTAGCAAGTGAGGGTCAGCAGTAATATATGTGAAGTCTTTCCTTTCTTTTCTGATCATAGAGCAGTAACTATGATTTTTAGGTCATCCAATCCCTCTGTCTCTAGTCAGGTATAATCATGACAAGAAAAGGACAGAGAGGGTTAGCGATGAAACTGAATCTCTGCTTTTGCCCTGTGATCCCTACACTGCATTTCCTGCTGTATTTACTTTGATGCTATAAACAATTCATTTTTACTTCATGTGGTCAAAGTTGAGTTTCTATTGCTCTAAGTTAAAAGCAATAGAAGCTCTGAAAGTAGCTGCTGAAATCTGTAACTGTTATTTGAAGGCAAGTGACTGTGGAGTGGCAATAATGAAGGCCTACGCAGGGGGAGAAAGCAGACTCATCTTTGTGCTCAAACCAGAATGGCCTTTGGGTTGGGTGCTCTAGTCATGGACTTGCTTCTGTCTCTGTATTTCAGTCATGTGCTCCTCCAAGACTGAGCTCTTGAGGGTAGGCCTTGTGTCTCTTACAGCTTCTGTTTTATAATCTGTCTATTTGACATGTGTGGAATGAAAGGTCAATAAATAAATACACAGAAAGTTAAAGATTCCTTAATTGTCATTCATATTCATATATCTTGAATATAGTCCCTCCCTGACAGCTAAATAAAAGGAACTAATAAACAGTAACAGTGCCTAAGCCAATTAAAATTCTACAAAACTTTGAACATACTACTTAGCAAATTATTGGTTGGTGCTCAGATCTTTCATTTGCACTTTGACAGATTGATTTTTTTGAAATATAATTGTTATATTGAGAAAGATGTGACCCATTCAGAGGGTACTGATACTGAATAGTGTACTCTTGGGCTAGTCATTTGGCCGGGGAGAAATAATTGCAACTGGTTGAGAATGGTTGGCCTGGAACCCGTGCAAACATTATTGCTGTGTGACCAGATCTGGGGAAACCTTATATGAATATTTCCTTCTATATTGTTTCAGTTCTGGAGGACAAGACTATGAATGTACCACTCACTAGTGGGGGAAAAACGTGTTTCACATACAACCAAATAGGCGGTCACTTACTATTACAACACCACGCAGTGGGGCAGTCTCTTTAAAGTTGATCAATGGAACCAGTTTATTGAAATCAATAAATTAGAATTGTAAATTGTTCTCCTTCTGCTTCTTTCCACTATCATTTTCTCTTTGAGTTGTTATCACTTATTATTTCTATCAAATAAAAGGGGGAAGAGTTGAAAGACAAAAAAAGAGGAGAAGGAGAAGAGGAACCAAGAGAGATTTTAGACTTGTTAAAAAGTTGTCACTGATAAATGAAATGGCAAGACCTCAGAAGCTGTCATGGCTTGATAGTCTGTCATCTTCCTCTAGCCTTTAGAAGGGCTTTGGCTCTGTCCAGGTTTTCCTAATGACTGAACCCTATAGGATGCTTGTTCGTCCATTCTCAAGTGATGATCAGAAAAGAAAGCAATATAGCAAAGGAGACAGGAGCTTATTAGAGATTGGTAACAATTCCCTGTGACATGACACTTATAGATGGAATACTGTCCTTGTTATCTTTTTTTATTTTTGTGCTTATTTATTTTGTGCTTTTTAAAATTTTGGTGCTAGATTTCAGGGAGTAGTGACTGAAGTCAGCCTAGAAATCCAGAGTGGGGCACAAAACTTTATGAGATTTGCAGTGGGAAGCTGAAGTCAGGCAATGATGTCTGTGAAATTTTGTAGTGAGAAACAGTTTACTTGGCATGGAATTTGAAGATTAGAGTGGGCCATTTTCTCAATGTATGTATATTTCTGAGTTACATATGGACATAGAGCTAGATTATGTTTCGTTGACAGTTACATGAACATGTTGGCATTTTTAACTACACAGAAGAAAGTAATTCATTGAGCTATCTCAGGTTTTGTAAAATTCTACTTGGGTATAGGGATAAAGGTTCTTATGATTAAAAAAAAGAATAATATATAAAAATGTTCTGCAAAGAGGGAAAAAGCTACTGTGTAGTGAGCACTTATCACATGCCAGGAATTATGCTGGAAGGGTCCCACACAGGTGGTAGATGCAGAACGGAACTTTCTGCCACCTCCTCCTCCACATATACCCAAGAAGACAGGATCCTTAGACCTTTTGTGAGCTGAGAAGTGCTGGGGTTACGACAGTGGCTCATCTGTTGTTGACTCTTGTTCTAATGGAGAATTACAATTTCAGTCCTTTCAAAAAACTGTCATCTGATTATGGCAACACTGAAGTCAAGATATGAATATGAAACAAAAATGTCATAGGAAGGTTGAGAGATTAACCAAGAACTGTAGACTGACTGATTCCTTGGTCCTAGTGCAGGCGGCCACTCTCCTGTGCTCAGGCCCTCAGCAGCACCCTGCCACCAACCTCACCCTACTCCAACCCACTCCTTCTAGCTGTGCCCAGAGACCCTTGCCAAAGCCAGAAATAGGACCACACCACTCTTTGGCTTAACAATCCAGCTCATGAGGCTGAGAGTACAGCTGAGCGATAAAGTGCTTGCTTAGCACGTATAAGACCTTGCGCTCCATCCCCAGTTAAAAAAAAAAATGTACCTTGCTAACTCCTCAACATCTATTCCAACTTTATTTCAGCCTTATTTTCTCCCCGCTTTTATCAGCACTTGTCTAGTTTCACTGTAATTTGTGACATTTCTCAGAGGTCATGAGTGTTCACTATTTGCTCAAATTCAACTCTTTTTGTGAAATGCCTTCTCTCCTTTCTTTTTCATTTTAAAAGGCTACTATTGCTTCAAGTCTAAGTTCAGATATTATCTCTATTAAGACAGCTCAAATCCTATCAGGTAGACTAAATCATACTTTCATCTAGGTTTCTATAGGAAATTGTTCATTGTATTAGAGTGTCATTTATCACCATGCTTAATTTTTAGTTGTACACTTATCTGTTTCTGTCCACCTCAAAATGAGCTTCTTGAGACAATGTCCATATCTTGTTTGTCTATGTGAGCCCAGGGCTTAGCCCACTGTCTCATATTAAATACACGGTTAAAGAGTATTTGCTGAGTTACATTGGAGGATAAACCTGCATGCTTCTATGACACATCTTTTGGATAGAAATGAGAAAATAGTTTAAACCCTGAAGCCTTAGTCATCTTCCTTGAGAAATTCAGCTACTCCCCTAGATTTAAACAATACAATGGGGCGTGGTTGTAGGCAGCTTCATAAACCATAGATCTTGGTTAGAGTATAAACATCAGCTCACGCTGGAAGGGCAAGGAAGGGGCCAGTTAGCCATAAGCCTTAGATTTCTTCTCTATACTTCTAAAGGCAGACCTATATGGAGCACACTTCACAAAATCTAGGATGAAAGGAAACACGGGAGAGGCCACTGAGTGAGTGTAAGGTTTCCAGTTGCTTTCCCAGATGCAAATAATTTAAACATGCTAGCGATTCACTTGACTTCTGGCATAGTTTATACAGTACTTTCAAGAATGAATGTTCACGCATCTTTCCTTTCTGCTGTCACTTGAGTTGGTTTTATTCTTAAAGAGGTTTTTCCAGTGTGGGATATGGCCAGGCTAACCACAGAAGGGCACTGCTTGTGCCCAAAGCAGGCTGCAAGCTGGATGTGACATTCCTGGCTCTAGGCTTATAATAGACTCATACCTGCCTGTGTGTTGTTCCAACCTCAAAATTTCAGCAAGAGTTCAGCCTGTTACCCTCATGGTCTCTTTGGGGGATATATGTCTACTTCTAATCATTTGCTATAACCATGAGATGGCCAGTGTCTTCAGGGCTCCAGCCTTGGTCAGAAGCCCAATCTCAGAGTTAGACAGTGCTTAACTCTCTCATCTGTAGGTATTGACCCAATGCCAGGCAGACATAAGAGATGTTCAGCGCAATATGGAAAGTGCTAAACACAGTTTTGACACAATAGCTAACTATCGAAACTTGGTTCTTTTTCTTAATCATCATTCTCCAATCCTAAGCCCATGTTTTACTTGCCATTTTTCTTGACTTTTCAGACATATGGAATAATTGGTCTTACTTCTTAAATAATATTCTAGATGCCACTTATAAAAATTGGGATTTTATAAATACTTTACTTGTATTTGTCTTCATAGGTACTAAATAAGCCTTCCCATTATCTTTAATTTGACTTTGGTAAGAATGATATTTATGGGGCTGGGGGTTTAGCTCAGCGGCGTAAGTGCCTGCTTTGTTTATGAAAGAAATATTCTTATTGACTATCTAGTTACTCAGGGCTTGCTTTTTGTGAGGGAGTTTGGGAAGGGTGTTCTAGAAGCCCATCTAATTTTGTGTAAGAAATGCGTATAATTTTTAATCACTTGTAACTAAACTCAACATGGGGCATCTTTTATAAACAAGGCCATGTGCTGGACCATGTCATGCATCCTGCTAATGCTTTTAATTCTCATAGAAATCTTGAAAAATTTGGGGTGTGATTATTCTTTACTTATGTAACTTACCAAACATTATATAGTTAAAAAGTGGCACAATCCACACCAGCTCTCACATCTATTTTTCTTCTCACTCTGTGCTTTTATCACCACAGTATAGCCAATTCTCTCCTTTTAAAAGAGTGTTTGAACTTTTAAATCCATGATTTTTCTAATTCCTGCATTTTTGGACTATTAGATCATTTTGTGCATTGAAATTGTCTTACCTCTGGATTGTCATAAAAAGAAAATGAGCCAAGGAATTACAATTAAGGGAAAGAGAAATTTGCTATTTATTTCTATTAAACAATGTAACCCATTTTCATTTTTAAACATTTCCTATGAGATAATGAAAGCAGCGTGTGCCAGACTGAAAGGGAAACTGTATGCGGGACCTTTTTGCAAGAGCAAGATAAAACTACAGCAGCTCAGAGAAGGAAAGTCGGCGGCTGCGCCAGAGAACCTGATGACTCATCCCCGCTTCCAAAGCTGCCTTTGTGGCAAGGGAGCAGACAGGGAATTTCCTGTTCTTTTCTCCAGAGAAACAAAGGGTGGGAGGAGAGGCAGAGGCTGAGAGACAGAGAGATCTTTCTGAATGAGGTTGGGAGACCAGCTGCTTGAGTAAGGACAGCAGTTCTTCCTACAAAAATTCCACAAGGGCCCCCAGATGTTAATGCAGCAGCGGTTTGAGCAAAGCCAGGATCTGTAGTACTGCTGTGTGAGCAACAGGAGACAGGGTTTTCTGTTGCTTTTAAATGACAATATTAGTACTATGTAGTTGGATGAAAAGGACACTTGGCTTGGTAGCAAATGATAGTAGAATATGACCTCTGGAGGGTTCTCAGGAGGATTAAATAAAATGGCTATCTAACCTTCAGCAGAAACCCTTAAAAATATGGCTGTTATTGTTGTGTTTGCATTATATCATCATTGCAAAGATTTGCATTATGAAATATTTTCCAGAAATTTCAACTCTGGTTGTACATCCCTGAAATAGTGAAAGCTGAGACTTGAATAGACACTGTATGTTCATGTTTATAGCAGCATAGTGCTTCAGAGCCAAAAGATGGAGCCGATCTAGATGTCCACTGACAGAGAATGAATACACAAAATATGGCATGTATTTATGTATGTGTGCAGCAGCATTTTAAATTTGTGTAGTTGACATAATGAACTGCACATAGTTAAAGCAAATGCTTTGGTAAGTCTTGACAAATGTACACATTGCTGAAACCATTATCATGATCAAGTGAGTGAACATATCCAGGTTCCTTGAAAACTCTTGTGGTTTCCCTTTGTAATCTCTCACAATATCTTGTTCCTTGATACCACTACCCCCATATCCAGGTAAGCACTGATATGCTTTCTGTTGCTGTAATTTAGTTTGCATTTCTAGAAAGGAAATGAGGTGATATAGAATTTATTCTTTTTTGGACTGCATACTAATTTGGACATTCAGTCATGTGGTTGTATAGGTCAGTGATCCATTTCTTTTTATTGATGAATAGTATTTCATTGGATGGTTACACTATGATTTCTTCAGTCATTCACTTCTATGGTATGTTAGCTTTCCATAGCTGTGAAAAAAATATCTGATAATAACATAAAGGAGGAAAGATTTATTTTGGCTTACAGTTTTAGGGGTTTCAGTCCATGGAAACTTGGCTTCTTTGTTTCTGGGCCCAGAGTCAGGCAGAATATCATGTGGGAGGATGTGGCCCAGGGAAGTTAGTCACTTCATGACAACCAGAAAGCAGAGAGCAAAGGAAAATCCAGAGAGGAACGGTAGGAGTCAAACATAGTCCCCAAGGTCACAACTTATGATCTACTTACTTCAACTAAATTCTACTGCCTGTTTTCATCACCTTCCAATAATGTCAGAAAGTTATGGTCTCACCAGTGGATTGTTCTGTTGATTAGTTAGAACTCTCATGATCCTCATGATGCAATCATGATCCAACCAAATCTTTAACACCATAGGCCTTTTGGGGAGACGTTTTGGTTCCCAACCATAACAAATGAATATTTGAATTGTTTTTAGTTTCAGACTTTACTTCAAATAAAACTCCTAGGACATTCATTTGCAGGCCAGCATACAGACATTCTTTTCTCTTGGGAATGGATTTGTTCACTCATGTATTAAGTGTATGCTTACCTATTTAAGAAACTGAAAAATAGTTTCCAAAGTAGCTGCATCATTTTTTTTTTTTTTAATTTCTGGTGGTACTGTAAGAGAGTCCCAGTTGCTTTATTTCTTCACAAATGTTTGATATGGTGAATCTCATTTTTAGCCATTCTAGTAAGTATGTAGTGTATCTCACTGTGTGATTTGTTTGGTTTTACTGTACTAGGGATTGACCCCAGGGCCTCACAAATCTCACACACACCAAGCGAGATCTCCACACTTTTCTATTTAAAATTTTTTTTTTTTTTAATTTAGAAACAGTCTCACTAAGTTGCCCTGACTAGCCTAAATCTTGTCCCCAGGGCCTCACACATCTCACACACATTAAGCAAGAGCTTCACCACTGAGCTACATACTTTTCTATTTTTTTTTATTTAGAGACAGAGTTTCACTAAGTCACCCTGGCTCTCCTCATTGTCCTGTCTCATTCTCTTAAGTAGACAGATTACGGTCAGGCATCACTTATCCAACCCTTTGTGGTTTAATTTGTATTTCCTTAATGCCTAATGATATTAATCATATTTTCCTTTTCTATTCATCTTTATGTATCTTCTTTGGTGAAGAATAGGTTCAAAACTTTTGTCCACCTTTTAGTGGGTTATTTTGTTTTTCACCATTGAGTTTTGAGAGTTCTTTATGCTTTCATTTAGTCCTTTATCAGATATATAACTTGGGGTCTATTACGTGTCTTTTCTTTGTCTTAAGAAGTTTTTTTGTTTGTTTGTTTGTTTGTTGAGGCAAGGTCTCCCTATGTAATTCAGGTTGGCCTTAATCTACCAGTGATTGTCTCACCTCAACCTCCCAAGTGCCAGAATTAGAGGCATGCACCACCACTCGGATTTCAGAATGTACTTTGAAATGGGATCTATTTTTAAAAAATTCCTAGGTGACTGTTAAGATGATATGATTTAAATAATAAATTTTGGGTTTTTAAAGAGCACTATAAAGAAAAAAAAGAAAGAGCATTATGTACAAGGAATAAACAAAAGTAAGAATTTCAATCAATGTCAATGGAGGCAGAATTAACTGATTTGGTAATTCTGATGTGAACAAGTTTCTGGAGTACGCTCCATAAAATTAATTAATGAGTGAAATCATTAACTTAGTCCTGCTAAATTAAGAGAGCACTATACTGGTACTCTAGTCCAATATTAGAGTTTGTTGAAAATGTACTCTTCTAGGAGACTTGAGACATTGAAACTGGTGTTTAAAAAGTAACAATTAGTGTTGAGGATAAAAGGATTCATAAACAGTTTATTCTTTAGGCCCAATAATAACTTTTGCAAAAGATTTAGAGAAAAATGGCTGTGACAGTCAAGGTCTGGTTCTGGATATACATACTTTCTGACTCACTGGTTGCCCACTCTGTTCACAACCTGACCAGCTGAGATGGATGTCCATATTGATTAGGATCCTGTCATGTCTGCTGGACAGACCTCTTATGCATCACACATAGACTCAGTCAAGATGGCTCATGGATGTTCCTTAGCTAGGGCAATGGCTACAGCAGGCCTTAGAGGTCGAATGGGCTTCTCTGTAACCTAAGTACATTTTATATTCATCATCTGGATAAAACCATCAAAAGTCTCCAAGGATGGCTTTACCATATCCATGTCCTTACTTGCTATTCATGTTTCTTCTTTGATAAAGTGTCCACTGAAATACACTACCCATTTGTTTGAGTTTTTTCTTGTTATTGAGTTTTCAGAGTATTTTTGAAGCCTATTATGAATATAAGTGCTTTATCAGTATGTGATTTGAAATATTTTCTCAGTCTGTGGCATACTCTTTTCATTTCCCTAAGAATATTTTGTGAAGCCTGTGCGATGGTCCACACTTGAAATCCCAGACACTTAGGAGGCCAAAGGGGAGGAGCATGAGTACAAGGCAAATATGAGCAACAGAGTAAGAAGCCATCTCAAAAAATAAGAGTATTGGCTCGGTGTGGTGGTGCGTGCCTGTAATCTCAGCACTCGGAAGGTTGAGGCGGGAGGATTGTCATGAGTTTGAGGCTGGTTTGGCCTATATAGTGAATTCAGGTTCAGCTTGAACTATATAGTAAGACCCTAAATAAAAAGAAATAGTATTTTGTGAATAAATATCCGATCAGATGTAGTCTGAGTACCCAAAAGTGTTTAGTGTCTCATAAAGTGCCTATGTATCTGCCCCAGTAATTGCAAAACACAGTATCAGACTATTTCCTGATACTGCTCTGCATCTGCATGTCCATGTGTTTAAACAACAGTCTCATAAAGTGCCTATGTATCTGCCCCAGTAATTGCAAAACACAGTATCAGACTATTTCCTGATACTGCTCTGCATCTGCATGTCCATGTGTTTAAACAACATTTCCATATTCATATATTATTGGTTTGCCACCTCTCACTGCTTAAGAGCTAGGCAAGGAAGCTCTACCTCTTAATCCAGCCCAGCGGAAGTGCAGTGCCCACTCTGTGACTGCTTTGAAGTCCTTTGGTACAAGGTGTGAAGGGGAAGGTGGCTCTGTTGTCATTGTTCTGCCTTCCGTCCCTGCTAGTTTGGTTCACCGTGAAGTTCCGGCCATCCCAGGTTACTTGACATTATAAACCTGGACACTTTTGAGAAATACACAAAAATTCTACACCCATAGAGATTTCGTACAGATAGGGATCTTTGCCAAAATTTGGAACAAAGTGGGTTAGAGAGTCTCAGCACATTAGTGCATACAATTTCAAGTTGCATGTGTGGTGCTTTGTTCTGAAATGTCATGTGTTCCATTCCATTACAAATTTTAAGGGAGCATCACAGGTTTGAATTAGTTAGGGAACTTCTTTTCTGCTCAGAACAAACCAACACCAAGAAATGCTGTCTTAACATTTTCTGTTGCTATAACAGAATACTTGAGATGCAGCTATTTATAAATATCAGAGGTTTATTTTGGCTTATAGATCTGGAGTCTGGGAAGTCACAACTTGTCAGCCTCTAGTGAGGGCTTCACTGTGCTGCAACCCATGTTGGAAAGTAGAAAGGAAGAAAGAGTATAAACATAAGAGAAAATGAGCCTGGATTTCTGTAATAGCTAACCCATTCCTGCAAGGAAGAAATTCATTTATTCATAGGGGCTCTGCCCTATGTACTTCCTTCCTGGTTCCTCCTCTCAAAACTGCTGCATTGGGGAATTAAGGTTACAATACATTAATTTTGAAGGTACCTACTCAAACTCAACATGCTCTAGATGTTTTATTGTCTTTTGTGTTGTCATCTTCATAACTTCAGGCTCTTAGTTTTTATCTCTAAAAACTCTCCTTAGGTATTTTTAAAAAATAGTTTTATCCTTGTGAAATAGTACTGCCAGCTAAAATAACATTTTTGTTTTGCTTTAGACCTGGTACATAATTCCTATTTAACATATGTAAATATCACCTTAGACTAGTCTCATTCATTCCTATTAGAATTAATTTTAATTATTGTTTATTCTCTACTCCTGATGGGTATTCTTGTATTATGGATGGTTCACATGGGATATGTACATTCAGCTGTGACATAGCATTTAAAATTCTGTAGAAGCCTCTGTTCTTCTGACCCCTGGTCACAGACAAAGCAGGCCATTCCAAAAACTGGCTAGTTTCTGTTTCAGTGTGGCTGTATAGCCCAGAAAAGTCAGGGGCAGCCAAGAGCCGTTGCTGAGACATCTTCAGCATCCTCTAAGCTACTCCAGGTGCTGCCTAGAGTCCAGTGAAGGCAAAGCTTTGAGAGATGAGTGCCCAAACTGCAACCCAAAACCCACTTATTTATCGCAAAGTGCTAACACTGCAATTAAACCTGAACACTGAGGTTTAAATTAACATTTTTTGTCGTAAGAGAAAAAAAAATATGCATGTCATAAGTCCACCACCACTGGCTATGTGCATTTCTGATGGAGCTGAATTGGAGGAGGATGTGATATAGGAGATAAGGCATGGCAAAGCTGGCTGGAGAAATGAGAAGGACCTGTCAATTACCAGATCCCAAGACAACACCAAATAAGTCTCAGGACCCCTATGTGGAACTTCTCGCGAGCTTGCGGGAGATGCAGAGGACTTGAAAAAAGACCAGACGCCAAGGAGAGCCACTACCCGAATTCCCACGGTAGCTCATGCTGCTTTTCCCAGACGCATTTTGTACTTTTATTTATACTTTCACCTTATTTTCTCTTGTTCTGCCCAAGTTGGCTCTGCAGAGCTGGTTTCTCCTATACCCATTTACTCCTCACTTTTCAAAAACACTTTCGGCATCGTTTTTGACTTGTCCAATTCATTGTTCGAGGCAAGAAGGACCTGGAATGCTTTTGATTGGAAAGCCATTTCTGAAGAAATTCCCCTTATAACAGAAGGAATACTGACTGTTTCCCGGGGCACTGAACTGGTTTGGATCTATGCACAGGCCCGCCAGGACGACATTTCTGCTGTATTACTTGCCTCAAGCAGGAAGGGGGAGCTCTGAGCTTATTGTCAGCAAAATAGGAACCGGCGGATATCTTCTCAATTTTAATTCCTTTGAGAGGAATTCAGATTTCTCGACTAACATTGGACAAAATGCCTATATTCTACTAAAGACTTTTATTACTCTGCCATATGTGATTTTTTTTTCAAACCTCCCCTCAGCTACACCATCTTGGGGCAGTTACTAAACCTCTTTGAGATCTTCCTGTCCTGTATAATAGAAAAGGGTAATGAGTCCCACTTAAGGGTGCAGGTGAAGAGGATGAAAGCCAGGTAGGGACATAATACTCAGCACAGTGCCCGTTCTATTAGAATCTTTCAGTAAGAGGTAGCTACAGGTGACAAGAGCCTAGGCGTCAGTACAAAGACAAAAACCTAGCCAGCTGGTACATGTTGGCCAGGTATCCAAAGAGCTTTTGGGAAAGCTTCATTTTCCCAGGTTAAGCATTTGGGCAAATTGGTCTCCTTTATCCCACCTGAATTTCCTTATCACTCCTGATTCATGACTTTTTCTTTGACTTGAAACTGGACTCAACCTGCTGCATTTGTCGTGGCTTTGAACAGTGTGAGGATTCCAAGCTGCAGAGAAGCAGGAAAACCATATAGAACATCCCCAAAATTTTGTGTGTCCAAGCTATGGTGCCAGGAGCAGACTTGGTTTTTAAGAAAACTGGTGATAAAAAAGCCAGATTGCCAGGGCATAAAGATTATTCTCCTACTGGTCCCTATCCCTGGAAGCAGATACACTCATCTTCCCTGTGAGACTCACGTATCTTGGCTAAACAATGAAAAGCAAAATAAAGCCACTTACTAAGTATCAAAGATGAACCTGGGACTTCTCACCCTTAGACTTGGAGTCAAAGGCATATTTTTAAATCCACTGAAAAGAGAGCATCCTCCAATAACAAAAGAAGGGCTCAGAATGAATGCAAGAGCTGACTTGCTCCTTTGACTACCCAGAGAGCCAGCCAAATTCTATTTTTATTACCAGAGGGCCTGTAGCACAGAGTAGGAGTAGTGGATACCCCAAATTCCTGTTTGCCCCTTTCCTTCCAACCCATAACAGTCCATGTCACTCTGATTTTCCCAGAAGATAAAGTTCCCTTGCTATCTCTTACCTGGTATAATACATGAGGCTTTCTTAGATTTTAAAATTCCTCCATGGCAGGGGCCAGAAGTTATACCACTTTGCAGGCATATTTAATAAAGAACATCTACTAGCTGCTCAGCAATTGGTAACATCAGTGGCTACATAAATCTAATTGAATGTGAGACTCCCATTTTGACTTTCTGTCATAAATAATTTATTTTCCAAGGTAACAAAATGTAAATAAAGAATACAAATAACTTAACTTATAAATTAATAAATGATTTTCAACTCTTCTACTGTCCTTTCAAGTGCAGTGCATTCGTTGCCAGTCACTGAATGCAAAATTCCTGACGGCATTGTCCTGTCCCAGGGACACAAGGCTGGCAGATCTCAGTCTTGGAAGTAATCTATAAGTCTGTTAATGATGGAAAAGTTCCTGATGAGCTCAATCTGGACTACTGTCCAGGCACAAATGCTGTTCTTCTTGACACTGAGGTACCTGTTGATCCTCCAGTAATAGCTCTTTAGGTGCAGAGTAGTCATGCTTATGTCCTCCACTGTTTCCTGCAGGATCGTTGACTTCAGACCATTCATCTGCTGATGTAGTTCATCAAGGAGGTTCTCAACAATGGTCTCATTCCACACAGTGGTAGAGACTTTTTTTCTGAAGATACCAAAGATGTTCTGAAGCATCTCCTGGATGACAAGAGCAGCCTTCTCCTTCTGGAACTTCTGTGGTTGCTTGATCTCCTCGGGGAGTTTGAAATCCATCCTGTCCTCACGGCAATGTTCAGGCTTTCCTTTCCCCTGCTTCAGAAGCTCCAGACAGGCCAAACTGCTGCTGCGCTGTTGTTGTTGGAGTTGAAGCAAATCGTAGCTTAAGGCAAGAGATGTGGTGAAGGACAGCAGGAGAGCGATTTGGAGGATGCATCTGCTGGCCATGATGAAAACTGGAACGCTGTTGTCTGTTACCTGCACAGTGGAGCAAAGTCTCCAAAAGTCTGCAGTCTGAGTGTCCTTCCTCCATGGGTGCAGGCTATTTATACGGGATGGTCCTCTCTGCTTCACAGGAATTTCCCACTTTCAGTTCTCCCTTTCAGTTTTCCTATGTCACTTAAGTACATTTAACATTTTAACATCTAATGTTTTTAAAACTCCTATTTTATAAAGTATATGTAAGGAAAAAGGTATACAAACAGTGAAAATTTCTACTATTTGGTAAAATTTCAGAAATTGCCAAAGCAAAAAGGAGAAAAAAGGACCTGGAAGAAAGCAAAAGAGTTGAGAACCAAAGAGCTCCCAAATAGCCAAGATTGAAAAGCCAATCACAGAATATAAAATAATCTGGGTAGGATTTTGCCCATTGCAGTAGTAGATTATTGGTGAGGTGCTTTGTAAATCTGGAGAATCCTTGGAATGTTGTAGGGTGTAAGAAATTTTGAAACCAACCAGCCATATCTTTCTCTGGAGATAGGTTTACTACACTGAGCAGAAACTGTTGCAGATGGAATGAAATTTGAGCAGAACAAAGACACTAGGGATAAGGGAAAAGGACGGATTACTCTAGGGCAGTGATGGCAAACATTAGAGACCAAATGCCCAAACTGCAACCCCAAACCCACTTATTTATCGCAAAGTGCTGACACTGCAATTAAACCTGAATGCTCAGCCTCTGGGGAGATGCTGGAGACACCTGTCTCATGTGTCAACACGGAGGGCTCTGTGTGCCTGCTGCGGCACGTGTACCATAGGTTCACTACCACAGCTTTAGGGGTAATTCAGAAAACAAGTCGCTAAATTTTTAAACATTTCACAAAAGTAACAGAAGAGGGAGCTCTTAGAAAAACCACCCTGACCACTTAATATTCAATAGAAATGATAACAGAAAACTGAGAAGTGGAATGTAATACGTATTTAGTATTAGGGAGGAAGAAAAGTAGAATTATTTATCTACAAATAGTGAAAATGTCATGGGAATACATGCATAGGCCACAACTGCAACATACTGTCACCAAAGGAGCTTTAAAATATGAAGAAATAAAACAAAGCAATACAAATTAGAATTAGAAAACATCCAAAATGGAGTCATATGTGTAGGAAATAATCAGAAATAAAATAAAAACCTAAATTTTTGTAAAGTAGATACAGTCACAAGAAATGAGAATTTTGGGGGATATATGGCATTGGAAAAAAGCTTAAACTTGGAGAAAACATTAACTAGAATCCAACAGTACATAAAAAATGTTATGTATCAACTAAGGGGATATTGCCAAGATGTTTAATCTTGTAACATTATATGGGGAAGATTACAAGGTCTTATGATCAAATCCTATTAAAAAATTTAGAATATTAAAAATAGTACTGGAGAAAAGCTGATCTTTTTCTTTTTATCAAGATCTAAACCCAGAAAGTAAATAAAAAATACTGATAAAATGTGATTAGATACAAGTTATAAATTTTAGCATGACAAAATATTTAAAAAGCTATGAAAACATAAAAGAAAATACAACATCCAAACTACATTATAATTTCAGTGAAAGGGACAAATTTTCCTACTTCCAAATTTCTCTGAAAATTAATAACCATCCAAAACAAAAGTTTCTAAATGCTCAGATATCAGGAATAGAAATCAAAATTTCCTACCTTGATTGTGGCCAATCAAGATAGAAAAATTTGCTTGATGTTAAAGATATACAAATGTAAATCAAATTGGTAATGGTGTAATCATTTTTAAGTAATCAGATTTTCAAATTTGGGAAACAGGTATTGTAATGCACTTCACAAAAGTATAAATTTATTCAAACCCACTGGAGAACTGGCTCTGAGCAATGTAAATAAGGCTAGCTGAGGTGCTGATGTGTAACCTTTGAAGCTAGGTGAGAGTCACTGTTTCCCTGCCCTGTGACTCCCAAAACATGGTTGGGCTGGTCAATGGGGTTAAAGCTCCAACGTAAGAGGGTATGACTTCCCAGGGCAGAAAAGTTTTTCAATGAAGCACCAATCCCTAAAACATTAAGTGCTACCAATTGTGTTATGCAGATTGGTCTTTTCACATATCCTCTGCATATTGCAGAAGTGTTTTCAGGCATCCTAGCTAGCTCGGTTCACAGTATTCATATATTTCCTATGTATTTCTCATAGTCGCTCGTCCTCAAGCCACTCCCTTCTTGATGAATTCCAGTAAATTAATTCCAATCTACCACTTCCAGTACAACCCATGTGGAAGCGGCAGACTGGGATTAACTCATTGGAATTCCAATAACTTTTCCATGGAATTACAAATATAAACTTCCCGGACCTCAATGAGGATGGGAAAGGGCTCTCTATAGATAGGGGCAAATGAGTTATAAAGGTAAGAGCAGAAATAATGAAATAAGAGACCACAAAAAAGAAAGATCAATTGAACTAGGAGGTTTTGTTTCAAACCTAGGAGGTTTGTAATCAAGATGGACAATCCTTTGGTGACAGTGAAAAAAAAAAAAAGAAAGAAAAGAGAGAAGTCTCAAAACCATTATAAGAGATGAAACATTAAAACTCATGTCACAGAAATGCTCCAAGCTACAACCCCAGCCTTTTTGTATTTTGAGACAGGGTCTTGCTACAGTACTATATTGCTTGACTTTGCTCAAAGTTAGTACCTTCCTGCCTTAGACTCCTGAATGCTGGGATTAAAAATATGCACTACTACTTGCTGCTGTCATTTTCTTTTGGTTCCCTATTAGGTTTTCCATCTCCTTTGTTACATTGCCTACCAGTTCTTGGAGACTGTCTACTTCATCCATTAAAGCAATTAGCATGTTAAACACTGTTCTTTAAAATTCCACTTCTGGTAAGTGCAACATTACTACCAAGTCTTTTTCATCACGATCATGATGCTTTCTTTGTTTCTTCAAATTGTTCTGTTTTGTCTTTTAGTGTGCCTTATCATGTTACTGCTAAACTAGGCTTTTAAAAATTTGTTGTGGGTGGACTTGGGAGGGAGTGTTCCATAGTCCTATGATTTGATCCCAGTTTCTTAATGAGTCTATCCACATTTCCAAGTGTTTCTCAGAACACCTCTTCCCCCTTTATCTGTCTCTTTGGACAGGATGGTTAGAGTGAATGGAGATGGGTATGTTTCTTCACCCACATAGATAACTAGAATGCTCTTCAGTTGGTGTTCACTCGAGTCAGCTGGTCTCACGTAAATCCCAGCAGGCCAGGCTCTGGGTAACTACTTCCGCCCGAGGGCAGATTTTGTTAGGAAGAATGGGGCACTGCAAAATGGCCTCTTGGTCACCTAACAGGTGGAAGCACTAGGGGATTTTCTCTGATATTTACTGTGAAAGCCAAGTACAACTCAAAAATTATAGGAATCTGCTTAGGATTGGGTCATATTAAGTTTTAAAGTCTTAGCCTTCAGCTGTTTTCAATTACTGTTCACATTTTCCTACCTTGGTTCCTGAGTGCAAGGCCCTACTTTCAGGCAGCTGTGACTTCCAGTTCTCACCAGACTGTCCTTTCACTCTTGGTAGCAACAGTTTGCCTTAGGTCTTCACTTCTCATAGGTCAAAAATAAGCTGGCAATTTTCCCCTTGGTTCATAGTTTTCTAGTTAAGACACAGTAGCTATTTCCAAGCTCCTTACATACTGAACCGGCTTTAATTAAAGTTTAATTTAATTAAGATGAAGAGAAACAAATGAAATAATGCAGCTTTTCTTCTTAAATTGAGTTTTTTTCATGTTGAACATCAAGGAGGATCAAGGATCTTTTCTCACCTGCTGGTATTTTTGAGCAAGTAAGGGACATTTCAGCTGGGGATGGTTGGGAAGCATCTGTAAGTACCCAGACTGTGCTGTACAGACCAGAAGACAAGGGCAAGTCTGTTTCTCCACCTGTGAAATGAATATGTATTATTTATAAACTTATCAATGAAAATATATTGAGCACTCCAAGAGAAAAATCATAATTTTTATTTATTGAATATTCAGTAATATATATTAAGCCTAAAGATAAATGATGAATCTTGTCATTTTATTGAGTTATTCTAAAAAATGTCTTCCAAAAATGTTTTACTGTTGACTTCATTATAAATCCTGTGCTTTTTTTCTGAGTTTTAACGCAGGGGTATTTCATCCAAGTATATTTTATATTTTGGTATTGTTGTAATTATGAAAAAATTATTTTTTCATTGTATTTTAAATTTTCAATGGAAATAACTTCATTTCATATGTATTTTAAATCAGATTTTAATGTTTACATTCTAATATAGCAACTATCAATACATAGACACAAGACCATAATCACTTTGGGAGTCTCCATAATTTAAAGATGTATCCATTGGTTGTGATATCAAAGTATTTGAGAATTGCTGGTTTCAATATTTGTAAATAGTACCTATTTTGATTTTACTTTGGAGATGAGTATTATGGGCTTATAACTTTACTCTTTTTCTTTTCTTGTCGTCCTATTTAAATAACAGAAAAACAAATGTATTTTTCTGGCCAGAGAAACTGCCAGGGGCAGCTGCTGGTTACACTTGGAGTAAATCCATAAAAAAAAAAAAAAAGATGGGGATGGGAACTATACAATGTAAGGAGGACACAGAAGGGTGCAGAAAGCTTGGTTGAAAACAATACCTTCCTATCCTGCACTCTAATAAAGTAAGTGGCAATCTCGTCAAAAGTCCTAATCATACTGGAAAATTTTTTCTCAGCTCTGGAGAGTTCCTGTCAAACCACAAGCAAAAACTTACGTTGCAGTCAGGGAAGAGCCTGTCTTTCTATTTCCACCTGCTGACTCACTCACCCTTACTTAGTGCCACGCTGCTCCTGCACAGACTCTGATTTCTGCTTAACCACGGAAGTGAGTAGATGTTTGAGGAGAGAATCTACCTCAACTGGGAAGAGGCAGAGCATGCAGCCACGACCCATGTGCTGTTGGTTTCACACCCTGTCCTCAGCCTCTACCCACATCCCGGTTGTGTTGACTCAGACCAGGCGTTAGAACGGCTCTGTCACTGCCTAGCATGGATCCTTGCTTCTGAGATAATGTAAATTAAAAGTGAAACAACAGGATGAACTTACAGACAATAGATTTAATTAAGAAGGACGAGAAAATGAGAAGAGTTTCAGCTTGAGAAGAGAGGAAGGAGACACAGCTCTGACAAAGATCACACCGCCCATTAATAAAGTAATGAGACCAGTTTGTATGAGGTTCCTGAGGTGAGCTAGCGGAGGTGGATCATTATCTCTGTTCTGGTTTGTCAGCTCAAGGGAAGTCTATGGGAATGAAGTTCAGTCAGTTTCCCAGGAGATGACTCCTCCTGCTTGGAGGTGTACTGAAGCCTCAGCTTTGCAGTCTCCCCGGAATTGAAGATGATTGCAGTTTTGCGGCAATGGCTAGAGACTTCTAGGTACCCATACCAGTGGGAAATAGCTGGTAGTTGAATGTTCCTAAAAATCTTTTACCATTCTGTCCTCAGTGCTGAAGTGGGAATGAGATAAGCCAGGCAAACTTAGGGCTAATAAGACAGGTATTGCTAAGTTTTAAACAGACACTTGTTAAACCATTATCATGCCTGTATGCTGAGCTAAGCATGGGTTTAACCCAACGTGTAAAGGCAATAAAGGACACAGATACAAAATGAATGCAGAAATGCCAAGTTTTTCTTGTTTTTAATTACCCAGAGGGCATTTGTAGGCCCAAGTAAAAAGTCATTATTTCTTAACAAAAACAGATTTTGTGTTCCTTAATGCCTCAGAAGAAAGCACAAGTCATGATTCCTATAGTAGGTAAGAGCCCTGGACTTTGTTGGATCTTACTGCTAATATGCTGGTTTGCTGGGGGCTCTGACTACCCCATCTTGATGTGGGAGTTAAATTCTACTACCCCAAAATATGACATTGTGGAAATCAAGGAAACCACAGAAGTCAGGAAGCTATTTCTTTTCTGAGTGTGCTGACCATAAAATAATTCTCTGGCCTCCTTCACTAGAAGTAGGTCATATTCATGTGACAGAAGTCCTGTCCTATGCCTGGAGGAATGGAATGAAAAGACAAGACCTGAAGAAAGAGCTGAACAAATACACTGTACTGAGTTTCCCTTCATTTACTACCATTAGGTAAGACTCCCTTTGGTCCAGTATACTACCACTTCTGTGATCCTAAATACAAAAATATAGTTTTCTCTAGGTCTTTTTGTCTTCATTTCTGAAGGCTGTCACATCTTGTAAACTTTTTAAAAATAAATTTGTTATACTTTTCACTTGTGATCTGTCTTTTATTATAAGAATGTTAGCCATGAGCCTTGTAACTGGTGAAGAAGAGATACTTTTTTCCTTCTCCATATAAAGGCAATCAGGAGTCTTCCAGTCTGCACTCTCTCTCAGTTGCAATGCCACCACCCATGGGCTGCTACCTACCCAACACCTTCCACTGTGTCCCATCAGGACCCCTGACCACTAGACCCCCAAAATGACCCTCTCAGATACAGGTGTCAGTTTACCCTGAGCCTGGATTTAATTTTCATTTTGGATATCAGGTAGTTCTCTGACAGATTTATGTAATTCTCACAATCTTCAAAGGGGTTGTGATGGTAATTCTGTGTGTCCAACCAGCTGGATGAAGGAATACCTAGAGAAATAATAGAAAGATTATTCCTATATGTCTGTGGCGGTGTTTCCAGAGGAAACTGACGCCTGAATCAATGAATTGAGGGAGAAAGATCAACATTGGCTGTAGCCCCAGATAAAAGTAAAAAGACAAAGAAAGGGCAATTTTTCCTCTTTCCTGGAGCTGGGACACACATCTTTTTCCACAGGTAGACAGCAGAATTGAAGGTTTTCTGGCCTTTTGGACATTAGGACTTATACTACTGGTCCCATTCTTAGGTCTGGCCTCAGACTTAGAATTGGACTCAGTTTCTCTGGTTCCAAGGTTTCCAGAGGTGGAATGAACCACACTGCTGGTATCCCAGGAGCTCTTGGTTGTAATGGGTTCCCTTGTCTTGTGCAGTTTCTCAGGCACAATAGTCATGCAAAGCAATTTACTTACTAAATTCTCTGGTCTTTCTATACATCTTTTTTATCTATTTTATTGTTTCTGTCTCTCTGGAGCACTCTGAATATGTAGAAATATCAGAATCATCTCTACCACCTCTACTAACACATGTGTATGTCTTATTCTATGTGTTTCCCCTGTGAGCTTCCAGTTTCTGAAGCAGTTTCTGGCTCTATAAAGTGAAACAGCCCAAGGCAATGGTCCCTACATTGCTAAAACTTAAGGCTAAATTTAGTTTTACATCATCATAGGGATTGCATCATGGACTGAGTAGTGCAAAAATAGCAAAGAGAATGATGTAACAAATGAAAAGGAAACTAAATGTAAGCTGTTAAACTGACTTTGAAGAAGTGTTAAGGATTTTCCTCTGGTCTGACAACCTTCCAGAGGGGAATGCTGAGAGGAGTGCATCTTATCTTCACAGGTCAGAGGATTTTCCTGGTTGGAAGTTACTTAATGTTATTCTCCTGAAAGCCTTTAACTCTCTGAACACATGAAGAGAAATCTGGTGATGCAAGATATGACTTTGTAGTCAGCTGGTGTGTTATGGTGTGTGTTACCAAGTAGCAATAATTCTTTCTAGAATGTTGGATATTCCCTGAACCCTACAAGTTGTTTCCTGCATCCTACAATAATCCAGTCAGTGGCTATTTCTGCCTCTTCCTTGTGAAGAATCAAGCTGACACTAGAATGTTCCCTGGCTAGTTCTCTTGGAATGGTCTCAGTTTTCCTGCTTATACACCTAGACCATTAGAAAATAATCTTGTAACCAGATTCAAATAGAAAGGTTAAAACACAAGAAGCCCTTACCATTCTGAGGACATTATATAAATTAGAGCAATTAATCATTGTTATCATTTGATACGTAATACTATAATCATTTTAAATCTTACAGATAAGGACATTGGCCACAGTCTATTTTCCCTTCCTGTGTGAAGTTATAAAAAAATAGTATCACAGTCCTTGGATTCTAGCAGTAACATTCAAGGCCTAGAGAATTTTTCTGTCATTTTTAGCAATTCTGAAGGAAGGAAAATTTGACCTTATTCATAGCCCTTATTATTTCACTTATTGCTTATTTTTATAAAATGAAAATTGTGCCAAGTCTTTGATTTAGCTCTTTCTTCCAATGGCCTGCACACCTCTATTCCTTCTTTCATTGCCCAGTTCTTTCAATGTCTTCTGCATTTTTCCATCAGTGCTGTCTGTCTGTTATACTCCCTGTCTGTTGCCTACATAGTTCTTTGCAAACACAGTACATTAGAAAACTTAGCATTCTGGAAACTGATGTTTTGGTTTGTTTTTCCTGTGTCTTCCAGGTGTCTGAACTCTGTATTTTTAGTCATTAGCATAGTAACCCACCTGAAATGTGTGAAGCTTTCAATTTCTCCATATTTTCAACCCTAATTATTTCCATATTTTTTGACTCCAGCATTCTTAGTTACACTATGTCTTTTTCTGGCTTTAATTTGCATTTCCCTAGTAACTAATAATGTTAACCATGTTTTCAAGTCCTTGTCCATTTCTTTTTTTTTAATGCTTTTTTTTAGTTATTAAATTTTAGCAGTCCTTTAAATGTTTTCTGTGTTAGAACCTTATGATCTATGATTTACAAATATTTTTTGCCTTTTATAGGTTGACTTTTCCCTTTTTGATAGCAATCTTTGATCATAAAAGTATTTAATTTTGATAAAGTCCTATTTATTGATTTTTTTCATTTGTCGCTTATGCTTTTGTTGTCATATATAAGGATCGATGGTGAATCAGAAATAATAAAGATTTACTCCTATGTTTTCTTTTAAAACTTTTAGAGTAAGTTCTTTGAGTCAGACATTTTGTCCTTTTTGTGAGATGTGAGCTTGTGGTTCAGCTTCAGTATATTACACATGAATATCTATGTTTCAGCAGCATTTTTTGAGAGATTTTTCTTTTCCTCTGAGATGTGGTACCCTTGTTTAAAATCAAATGGATATTGGCTTACTGCTGGAGTCTGAATTCTATTACACTGCTTTATATGTATATGAACCTTTTTGCTAGGGCTCCAGTGTTTTGATTGCTGTGTTTTGTAGTATGTTTACAAATCAGGAAGAATGAACTATGTCTACTTTTAGTCTATTTTTCCAGGTTGTTTTGAATCTCCTGGGATTCTTTTACTTTGATAGGAATTTTAGGATGAACTTTGGCATTCTGTAAGACTGTACAACTGTGTTTGAATTATATTGCATGGACCTATAAATCATGTTGGGAAGTAATGACATCTAAACAATATTGAATTTTTCAATCAAAGAACATGGGATATATTTCTACTTATTTAATATCTTTCAGAGATATTTTGTAGTTTTCAGTGTATGAATCTTGTACTGCTGGCTGTCTCTATTACCAATCATTTTATTTTTTGATGTTATTGTAAATGGAATATTTTTAAAAATTTCCTCTTTCATATTATTTGTTGCTAATGAACAACTGATTTTTTTTGTGGTGATCTGGTGTCTTGCAACTTTGCTGAATTCCCTCATTGGTTCTGATAATTTGTGTGTATGTGTGTGTGCACATGTATGTTTATTCTTTAGGATTTGTTACATTTAAGGTTATGTCATGTTGAAACAGAGATAGTTTTATTCCTTCTTTTTTGATTTGGATGTCCTTAATTTTATCGTTAATTTTATAGGTAGTCATATTCAGGCATGCAAATTAGCAATCACCAACCCCTACTCTTGGGTGTATTAGGATTCCCTTACAAGGTCTGGTGAATTTTATTTTGTTTCCTGATATCTTCTCTCATCTAATCTGAGTTTTTCTGAAAAAAATTTCCATGTAATAATCAGACTTTATTTCTGGTTGAATATCAATGTGTCCAAGTATGAGAAATGCTAATGTGTCACATTCTCTTGATTTTTCAGACTCATACAGTTTGCTAACTTCACCTTTTTTCTCAAGTCAGCAACATTATGTGCAACCTGAAACAGAAGTGAAAAATGTTTTTCAATTTTGTACCTTAACACATAGTGTCAGACTAGTAAAAGGTATAGAGTAGGAGCTCAGTATTTATTAAATCAGAGTAATTGAACTATCTTGAATATAAAAGGGCTTTTAACCATAAATTTTAGTATACTTATTTTGATTATAGGGATTCTTTTGTTTTTGCTTGAAATGTTTAGGATACAGCAGTGAGAAATGAGACATCAGGGCTGGGGCAAGGGCAGAAGAATACTTGCTCTTCCTGGGTCTTCTGTAAGACTCTCCAGATCCATGGAGAGACACTGGCGTACTTCAGTGTGCACTCAACCTCGGAGCATCTCCACTTATTATGAGCACCAAGCAGGTGACTGTGTACATTCCCCTGGGCTTTTCTCCACAGATTTCTTCCTCCTCCTCCTCCTCCTCTTTCTTCTTCTTCTTTTGACACACTGTCTTGCTATGTAGTGCAGGTTGGCCTTTACTCACTATGTAGCTCAGGCCTCTAACGCACAGTGATCCTCCTGCCTCAGTTTGTTCAGGGATATTTTATGAAATCCGGCTTTGGTTTAGGTTTTTATTCCAAGTACGTGAAAATAAAAATTGCCTTCATTTCCTCAAGGGTGAAAAATAAACAGTAGTTTTGTACAAAATGT
The DNA here is from genome assembly GCA_004027455.1 of Hydrochoerus hydrochaeris. Classification (NCBI taxonomy): domain Eukaryota; kingdom Metazoa; phylum Chordata; class Mammalia; order Rodentia; family Hydrochaeridae; genus Hydrochoerus; species Hydrochoerus hydrochaeris. Next base: position 69,208 of record PVLA01007225.1, on the reverse strand, counting down.
AGTAGGAAGCAATGTACAATAAATATTTAATGTTTAAAGTGGTAACTACTTTAAGAATTTCAAATAATTTAAATAAGTATTACAACTGTCAGCATACGCTGGTTTCCCCCCTCACAACTTCACAGGCACAGCAGCTGTACTACATCTCTTCCAGATACAGCCCAAGTCTGTGGAAGTAGTTCCTCACAGCCTATCTGGAATTTTCACTTTCCAAGCATGATTGTTTAACCTGCCTTTTTCCCAGATAGCTTTCTAGGTGTTTAAACTGCTGATATAGGACAGTGAAGGGCTCATCCCAAATCACATAATACTGGCTGGTGCAAAGAGGTGCTTCCCATGGAGCATCTCATACATGATGGCGATAACTTATGCAATCTCTAGCTGATTCTTATCTCCCGGCATCTGAGGCAGCCCAAAGTCAGTCCTGAACTTCAGACATGGCAGCATGGAGACTACCTTCACCCGACTCAAAAGAGTATAGGTTTTTCTGTTGCCATGGCTTGGAGGCAGATCACAGTCCAGAGAGCAGGTAGAAATGGCATGCATTACCACTAGTATGAGCAACACAGCAACTTGGAGGGCCACTGAGAGCTGGGGATTCTGAAAAACTACCTGAAAAGAGTGCCTCTCCATGTTTTGAGAACTTGACAATGAATGACTTTTAAATAGTGAATACTATAATATGTGCTTTCTCTCCAGATCTCTCTCTCTCTCTCTCTCTCTCTCTCTCTCTCTCTCTCTGTCTCTTTCTCTCCCCCTCTGTCTGTATGTCTCTCTCTATCTCTCTCTCTGTCTCTGTCTCTCTCTGTCTCTATCTCTCTCTGTCTATGTCTCTCTCTCTCTGTCTCTTTTCCAGATCTAGTATCTTTGGAAGATTTCATTAGCAGCATAAAGTGAAGGAATCTACATCTTTAATGAACAACTGTGTGAGAAACTTTTAATAAGGAAAGACAAACAACTTCTATTTTTGTACTGACCTCTCTGTGTCTCATTTGTGAGCCAGTACTAGCATCAGTCAAGTGAAAGCTCCATGGCTTAAAGATTGTCCAAGAAGGCTATTATTTTAATATGCCTGGTATTTGAGGATAAAGCAGAGAATGAAGTGAGACCCATGCATATAAAGATTATATCTTACACACTGATTTAGTGTATCAGTACTTTCAAGAATGAAATCTAGAGGGATAGAAAAAAATTTAATAGAAACCTAGTAAAACTTCCTTAAAAGTTTTTCTGAACATCAAGAAGATCCAGGCAGTTTTATTACTAGTTCAAATTCAGTTTTTGTTAGGATGATAACCATTCCATTGAATAGGGACTTCTAATTTTTTTTTTCCTTTGGTGCTGGGGATCGAACTCATGACCTTGCACTTGCCAGGAAGGTGCTTGTGCCACTGAGCTAAATCCCTGCCCCAGGACTTCTAATTATTTAATGAATAATTTTTAAAAAAGATTACAATAATTATCTCTCAGGGCCTTGAATGAAAGGAAAGCCAAAATGATGGTGTAGAAAAATAGAGCAAAAATTTAGAAAATGAAATATCCTGCTCAGGAGTTAAGAGGTCTATAGGCAGAAGATCCTCAGAGAAGCTAGGATACAGTTTATATATAATATTCCATCTTTTTTTTGGACCAGGGATTGAACTAATGACCTAGCACTTGCAAGGTAGGCACTTATGCCATTGAGCTAAATCTCTGACCCCATAATATCCCATCTTAACCAGAATTTACTAGTATCTCTTTTACTAATATATATTTAGTCTCTTCACTGATGTCATTCTTCATGGTCTTTTCTAGCCCTGTCTGTGCTCTTAGGTTTGTGACCTGTCTCAGAGCCTTGACTTGATAAATCATTCACAATTTTGTGCCAAATGAAGTAAACTGCTTTTTTTTCTTGTCTGAAGAATAGGACCAACTTTAAACATCCCCAAAAGCAACTTAATGGTAACCTTTTCCAAAAAGTTAAGACCATCTGTATCCTCCCCTAGAAACCTGAGCAACTCTTCAGTCTCTGTAGCATGAAGGGCTTCTCTGCCACTTGGGATGAGACTCCTTAAATAAACCTTGTACTGGACTTCAGCAGTAACTTCAAGACCTGAAGACCTAGTTGGGGCAGAGGATAGAAGATCCCGCCTAGAATTTTAGGGCTGTGTAAAGATACTTTAGGGAATCCCCCTTCACCTAATACATAAGTGTTAGTAACTGTATCTGGAAGGGCTTCGTCTTCACAAATAAGCTCATAGAAAACTCAAGAGGTAAGATGAAACCAAATTCCCAATGACTAAGGTCTTGGGTAAGACTTTCACTATTTGGTTATTTTTAAAACTGTTCATTTTTGCCTCCCTTATAACTTGAAGACTATTTAAAATACATATATCAGTAATAATAAACATATCTGTGCATATGTTCAGACAGAAGAAATGTACTTAGTATATTTCTTAAGGTCCTAAGGATACCTTATAACTGCAACTTATGAAATAGTCATTTAAAATTTCTCATTAGTTTATACTGTTTGCATTTCTGTGTTATATTATTAATATACAACCATGTTCTTTTAAATAAAAAATACACTTTTTCACTCACTAATTTTATTTTAAGATTTTTTTCTTCTTTTAAAGAAGACCCTCACTTTGGAGAAACCTTCACTTGTTTGTTTATGCATTGGTTGGTTCTAAAATCTGGAGAATGAGATGCATAGTCCTCCAACCCGGGTACTGCCTTTATAGAACTTACATCAGAACACAAGACATAACCTTTGAAGGAGTAGTGATAATGTAATTAGGTATTTAAATTTAGTCTCTGGGCTGTACAGGAGAAGCAAAAGATGCTATGGCAATAAATTGCATAATTAACTCATTAGATTAACTTTTTCCCTCTCCAGGAAAGTAATAAGAAGTATGACACTTCAAGGATGAATAGGAGTCTGAACATTGTGTAGAAGTAGTTTTCAAAGGAGAAGAAACTCTCTGTGCAGTTTAGCATGAACAGGCCTAGTATATGTAAAAAGTGAGTCCAGAGTAGGTGGACTGGACTTGGATGACAGTTATGGCAGGACAAAATGTTGGAGAAATGATAGGGCTGCAATGAGAGACACATGAAGGATGTTGGATTTTAGAGACAAGGAAAGTTAGAGAGTGGTTTGGTCAGGGAAGGCTCAGGGAAATTTTTTGGACTGGCGATTTTCAAAATATGGTTCATGGCCTCCTGGGAGTTCCCAAGACATTTCAAGAAGTTTCATTGTTCCCAAAACTACTCCCATAACAATATGAAGACATTATATGCCTTTTCCAGCATGTTAACAATTTTCACTGATGGTACAAAAACAATGGTGGGTAGAAGAGCTGGTGCTTAAATATCTCTCAAGGCAATGGCACCAAAACATATTTATAAACATAATTTTTCATTACAGTGAAAGTTTTTCACTGAACTTCAATCGGAATGAAATACAAAATTCACATGCAACTTCACTTAAAAAGTAGCAAAAATGTTGTCTTTTGATTACACAATATTCTATATTGCATAAATACAATATTCTGTATTGTGTCAATATTGCATATTAATATTCTGTATGAGCCTTTTTAATACTTTGCATGATTGCACTTACATTGCATATTGAAGTAAGATAATTCATCAAAGATAAGCACTTATGCAATTGTTTGCGATACGAGCTAAACTACTTTCCACTCAACATTTTTACTTCAAAAGGTGAAAGTAACAATGGCTATTCAGACTTGGGCATTTGACAAATACTTTCTTAAAAAATTCTAAAGGGATACTGTCTCTTCAAGAAAACAACTAAAAGTATTTGTGGTATGTGTTGAAATTTCAACTCATGTTGGAATTTTGAAAAAAATTAATCTGCCACTGTAAAATTGATGACTTTCTCAATATTTAAATATTTTAGTGACAAAATTAGAGGATATAGTGGCTTAAGTGTCTATCTGCCTGACAAGTGCTAGGTCATGAGTTCGATAATCAGTACCCCTCTCAATAGCGGTTATATCCACAAATTACTGTATTATGATATTGATGGAAATTATACATATTTAAGAACTGTATAACTCAGCATATCATTTTTAAATGACCAATGCAAGAAATTTCATTCAATGTTTAAGGTTGGTGGATAGGTTTTATGTATCAGAACTCAAATAATCCATCTTTTGGTTTTTATTTATTTATTTTTTTATCAGTACCAGGGATTGAACTCATGACCAGGCACTTACAAGGCAGGCGCTTTTGCCACCACTTTTTGGTTTTAAACTCAACATTACAACTAATCCTTACAAAATTCCTATTCATCAAATACTGGTATGTTAAATGAATCATTGTATAATATGTTTTCACATACCAAATTATTCTTGCATTTTAAGATACTTGTGTTTATCATTCTGTATGAGTTTAATATTCTGTATGAGTCTTTTTAATACTTTGCATGATTGCACTTATGTTGCATATTCAAGTAAAAGTACATTTACTAATGTATTTTTTAACCTCTGTGTCAGTGAAAGGTATATGGAATTGAGGAAAGATAAATTGGATTAAAATCATGTTTCTGCTACTTAGCATTTTCTAAAAAAGATAACTATTTTCTATGGTTTGCATATCTTATGTAGAATAGGTGCTCAATAAATATTAGTTATTTACTGCAAGTTGTAGAGAATAAGGTATTGGTTATGTGCTAGTAAGATTGTTGAAAAGATAAAAATGTACATTCTGTAACTTAACACAGCCCCTGGTGCAGACCAAACATTCAATAAACATTAGTGTTTATTTTTATGTTATTTAGAAATCTTTATACCAACTTGAAAGGGTGAAGTGAGTTTATTTTTAGTTCAAAATGCTTCATATATTAGGAGTTTTTCAAAGTACATAACTGATTGAATTTTATGAATATTAATTTCATTTCCATTACTAACTGAATTTCTCATTTTATGTTTTTCTCCTTAACTTGACTGTACAGTCATGTGCTGCATAATGTTTTGGTTAGTAAGAGACTGAGTCTATGAAGGTGGTTCTATAAAACTATATGCCTCATCATGCCATAGTTGTTACTTCGTGTTCATACGGTCTGCTGTTTACACATTAACAAAATCATGTAATAATGCATTAAAACATATCACTGTCCTTAAACAATACATAAGTATTATTTATCAGGATGATATTAGATATCTAAATATTTGGTTTAAAATTATTTTAAAAGTAATTTATGGCATTGTGATCAGAGAATGCAACTGGGAATATTTTTGCTCAGCAACAATAATTTTATTTTCTTTGTGGTCTAACTTATCATGATTTTTGTGAATGATTTGCCCATATTCGTATTCTATTTCGTATTCTAAAGTATAATGTAGTATTTCACAATCTTATCTGTTAGGTTTTATCTTTTAGATCATATTTTCCAACCTTATCTTTATTATTTTTGTTATTTTTACACTAATAGAATTATATAAAAATTTTAATACTATCATGCTCTGTTCACATTTCTACATATTGATGACATTTTTTGCTTAACATATACTATCTGAATTTTAGTTCTATGATTTTATAATTTAAATATAAATTCTATTTGTTTCTTATTTTTTTCACAAATAGTATATTTCAGTATATTCTCATGGATATTAATATTGATGTTAATCATTGTTGGTATCTCATTATCAATATTTCTAACTTTAGTCACTTTGTTTTATTGGATTATCTTCCTCTGACCTTGTCCACTTTTTCTTTAACTGTTTCAGTATTTTTTTTAAATTTAGGCTTTTCCTATGTCAAAAAATAAAAAGATTTGTGTTTTAAGTAACCAAGAATTATTTTAATAAGGAAGTTTAAGCAGGTTATATTTATTATCTTTTTTGACTGCTAAAAAAATCAGGGGCTGGGGATTTAGCTCAGTGGCATAAGCGCCTGCCTTGCAAGCGCACAGTAGTGAGTTTGATTCCTGGTACCGATAAAAAAAAAATAAATAAAAATATATATTATTTAGAAGAACCACTGGTGTCTCCTGAGACCCACGCCAAGCTGGAACTTAGGGCACCAGGAAACCAAGCAACCAGCTCGCCTCCCTGGTGAGTGGCTGTGAGCCTGAGCACGGGCTGAGAAACAAACATCCCCCCAACCCCCACCCCCCGTTAGCAAGTGGGAACCAGAGATCTGGACATCTCTTGAGAGGTTGACTGTATGCAATGTAGCAAACAGGAGGGATTTCCTTTTACCATCTCTTTGAAGGCAAATACTTTTATCACTGTTTTGCTTTGTTGTGATTAATGGTGTTGCTCTATTCAATATTCTGGTTTGTTTCGTTTCATATTTTTCTAGGAATTTGTTTTGCTTTGTCTTGCTTTGTTTTTTTCTTTCCTCTAATGCAGAATGGTGAGAAATAAATGTAGAGACTCATGCATGCACAGAACTTATAACAGTTTATGAGAACTGATTATATAATGCATGATGAAAAGAACAACTACTTTGAAGAAAGAGAGACACTACAGTACCCAGGGCTGATTCCGTAGTGTTGTGATGTGAAATCCAGCAATACTATTATTCTTTGTTCAGAGTGACTTTAGTTTGTTTTGTTTTGTTTAATTTCAACATATATGAAAGTATGGGCAGCTATTTTGAAGAGAACGAGAGACACTATGACAGCCATTATTGACTTCCCTATTGTCTGGTCTTGAAGACCTAAAACACCTTCCTCATTCTGTTCGGATCAGTTTTATACTATGTTGTTTTGTATGAATTCTCTGTATGTGAAAATATGGACAACTATTTGGAAGAAAATAGACAATAAGATAGTGAAGATCTCTGGTTGTCTTGCTTTGAAATGTATGTCTCTTACATTGCTTTCTTATGTCTTGCTTTGTTCTGTTTTGTTGTGCTTAATTTTACCCTCTTTAAAATAAAATTTAAAAATCTCTATTTAAAGTTAACATTTTCATTACAAAAAAAAAAAAAAAACCACACAAAACCCCACAAGAAACAAAGAACAAAGTCATAAGCAGCTTAGGTGGATGTGTTCTTCCAGGTCCCATGTGTATGTGCAACATGCCATTTTGTATGACTGAGATTATACAATGTATGTTATGTTTTTCTATATATCATGAATATTTGCCAATACAAAATTCAAAAGCTATAAGAATATTTTTGATAACAAATAATAGTCTACACCAACTCAATCTTGTAGAAAAAAATCATAATCCTGCCTTTCTAGAGAACAAGAATTTCACTGAAGATGAAATTGGCAACAGGCTTCTAGAAAGGATTATTGGCAAAGTTACAATTACAATACTGCATTTCTCTAATGCTCCATTTAAAATGAGACATAAAGCAAGAGTACACTGTCTTGGTTACTTTTGTTCTGGTTGCTAAGACAAAATACCTGATGTCCAAAGTGAAACAAGGAAAGGTTTATTTAGCTCATTGTTGTGGAGGTTTCAGTCCATAATCAGCTGTCTCCAAGCCAGGGTGGCATGGCACTGAGGCAATATTTCAAGACAGCAGCAAGCAAAAGCAGCCAGAGCAAAAGGTGGGAGAACAAGCCTCTTCTCCTCTCTTATATTGCACACAGGCGCCCCACCACTCACTTCATCCTGTGCAATCGAGATCTGCTCAGTGCTATCATTGTAGTCCATAGGTTTGCTGGAGCTTCCTTTTTGTTTAAACTCACAACATTTTAAATCACCCTGCTGGGCTCTTTGCTCTTGATTTGCAGCATAAATCTGGCTAAAAGACCCCAACAATAACCATGTCACAACCTCAACATTCAACTGCCTTGAAATTTCTTCTGCCAGATTAATCAGTCCACTGTCCTTAATTTCAGTCTCAAGAGTCTCAGTCTCCTGGGACATGAACAAAATGCAGAAAAGTTTCTGTCAAGCCATAACACACATCATCTGGAGTCCAATAACCAATGCAGTCCTTCCCGGCAGAAACCTCCTGAACCTGGTCTTTACGAGCAGGCTATCAGGCTTCTGGTCTCCTAAGCTCTGACCAGAATCTCCCTTACAAAACAGCCTAAGGCATTCAGGGCTCTATATACATTCAGGTGACATCTCCAAACCTTTCCAAACTCATCTCACAAGCCATTCCCAAAGACTCTTGAACCACATGGTCAGGTACAGTCACAGCAATGACCCCACTCCTAGCACCAAATTCTGTTTTGGTTACTTTTTTTCTGGTTGCTGAGACAAATATTCGATGCCCAAAATGAAGCAAGGAAACATTTATTTAGCTCACTGTATCAAATATAACATACACCAAGCATGTATCTCTACTATTAAAATATTAGAAAGAGGGCTGGGGATTTCTTTCAGTGGCACAGCATCTGCCTGGCAAGCCTGAGGTCCCACGTTCAATTCCCAGTAACTTATATATGCGTATATATATGCAAGATGGTAGGCTCACACTGAATTATTAATATATTCTAATAGTATAGCTAGAAAATGCACACACATTGATGCCCTCACCAAAATTTAAATGAGAACACTTTGCACACATCTCTCTGTGCTTATTTCTACCCCTCTGCTGCCAGCTTAATGACGAGTCCTGATACACACTGCCTAGAAATGAAACAATTCTCAGTACAAAATACATCGTTTTATCAATTATAACAAAAATATACTTCATTGGTGTCTAACTCACTGCTTCTAGTTTTTATTATACATTATCACCTTGGGACATCTATAAAGATTAGATGCTATGCAAGATTATGAAGTTTGTGCAAAATAAGCCCAAGTACTTCACCAAAAATGCATATACAGTTATAATCTAAAATAATCTTCCAGATATGGAAATAGTAAGGAGTCTTTATCCTCACTCTCCCTTTTACCCCTTCACTACCTCAGTGACTAAGCTTAGGACCATATATAGCTCCAAGAAGAAACTTTAAGAATATGATTCTTCCTAAAAACTAACAAAAGAACATTTACATAGGGATTATTTTGCAACTTGTAATATAACTTGTGTAGGAGGACTTAACCTTTAACACCCCGCAGTATTAACTAAAATGTGTACCTGGAACAATGGCAAGACAATCTGAACTCACTCAGCTTCCCTTTTTGCATGCTTCTCCATCCATACCCCATGAATTCAGAAGCATACTCACCAAGATGTCAAGAAAGATGAGGTATAAATTAGGACTCCTTTATCCTTTATATAAAACTATATATGCAGGAAACTAAAATGTCATGTACAGACATAAGGAACAATGGTCAATATTACTTCACCAAAACCACACTGATTTAGAGCCATTTGCGTTTCCTTGTCCTTCTTTCTCTCTGAACTAGCACAGCTACGTCTACTGCTCAGGTAAGTGGTGTGGTCATCCCGTTTCCTAAAGATAGTATTCCATTATTAATTTTAAAGAAAAGATATCTTTAAAAATGTGTTGCTTACTATCTCTACTTTTAACATACTTTGTGTGCTTCTAAACATCTAGAAAGATTAGATGTTTCAAATACGAACTCAGTTTGTTCACTATGTACACAGCAGTGCAGAGTAAACATGTAACAGTGGTTATATCTGAAAGTGTCTTCTAAGTAGGATCATCATGGTCTAGAATCTTTTGTTTCTTCCAATTTCTTCTCTTCTTGCCAAATGTGATATAGGTGCACGTGTCACTCAACTGTGATTTTATAATTACGCTTCCAAAAGTCCTTTTCAGAGAACAGCGTTTCTACAAATTTTAACACAAAGTATACAAAAGGTGTTAGTTTACTAAATCTAATTTTTTTTTGGAGACAGGGTCTCACTCTATGTCTAGGTTGGCCTTGAACTCTGTATGTAGCCTAGGCTGGCCTCAAATTCACAGCACTCTTCCTGCCTCAGCCTCCTGAGTGCTGGGATTACAGGTGTGTGCCACCATGCCTGGAGAGTACTAACTCTACTTTTGTCATACTTTAGCAACCTTTTTTAATATCTAGAGCTACGTATTATAAAATTAGGGCTCACATGTCCAGTATATACACTATATAAACAGTGTAGAACAGTTAAATGAAATGCATGTAACCTATGAGCAATGGGTAAGCTGAAATTTTCTACTATACACTTAACAAAATACTTTTCACAATTTCTTCCCTTCCATCTCCTCAACCCAATGAACAAGTGCTGACAGTATACTGTTCACAGTTGGTTTAAACATTCTATTTCTAAACATAGTATTTCCCATCAATTTTAAAAGGAATTTATAGAAAGTATTACTCTACTACTTCTACTTTTAACTATACCAAGTATTTCTAAGTATCTAGAACTAGATTTTTCATTTAAAGCCATGTCTGCTGTCATACACACTGATAGAATAAAATTGTATATGTGGCAATAGTTATAATCTGAGGTATCTTTTAAATATGATCATTTTGGGCTAGAACCAGTCCTTTCTCACTTCCTTCACTCTGCCTTCAACCCTGTGGACAAGTATAGGCATTTGTAATGTTGGCAATGGCTGAATCAAAACTCCATTTACAGAGGACAAACTTTTCTGTGTCTTTCAACATAAAGTATAAAAAAATGTATGATTTAACTACTTTGTCATACACTGGCAGCCTCTTTAATATCTGAGGGCTAGATGTTGCAAAATTTGAACATATTTGCCTGCTACACACACTATACACATGCAAAACAAAACCCACAAAACATACAGAAAAATAATGTCTAAAAATGTCCAATACAAATGCACTAACACACTATTTTTTGCAATTGTTTCCCTCCCACCTTTTCCAGATCATCAAGCACAGACAGTACCATATTGCTCAAGAGGTGGTTTAGCCATTTCATTCACACACAAAAAAATTTCATATGAATTTTCATTCACACACACAAAAATTTCATATGAATTTTACTTTGTAAAAAAAAAAAGTAAAAAAAGTATTTACAAAGTATTTTGCTATTTCTAAACATCTAGCTATGACTAGATATTTCAAGTAAGGACTCAATTTATCCATTATATATACTTAACAATCTTGATTAAACTGGACATATACAATGATAGTTGAAAGGATCTTAAAAATGTGAGTGTTCTAGTTTAGAACACTTCCCTTCTCTACTAACCCAGTGGGCTAAAATGTTCACGTTTTCAGAAGACAATCTTTCCCAAGAATTTTAACACAAAATGTACAAAATTTTTTAGTTCACTAACTCTACTTTTGTCAAAACTGGCAATCTCTTTAACATCTAGGCAGACTAGACGTTGTAAGGAGACGCATTCACCCTTTATATAGCCTGTGAACACAGCAAAATAAAACAAAATGCAGAGACATAAAGGACAATCATAACTTGCCTCACTATAAGTGCACTAGTGCAGCACCCTGCATTTATTTTGTTTCAGAGAACCAGTGCATAACTACTCAAGAGGTGGTTTGCCTACTCCCCCAACAAAATAACACTTCATGAGAGTTTTAACAAAAAGAAATTTACAAAGCACATTATTTTACTACTTCAACTTTTTAACATGTATCAGGCAGGCACGTAAAACTATTTTGACAGACCAGATATTTCAGTAAAGTATTTAGCATTGTCATATACATATACATCTGGAAAAGAAAAACTTGTATAAATATTTTAATGCTAGATTTATTGGGACATCATGAGATTAACACAAGTTACCTCTGGCCTCCATAATTATATGGGGTGCTCAGAGAGCTACCTACTAACTTCCAGATGTTTATTAGTACAGTGAACTGCTGCTTATTACTGTGGTCATGGAGATTGCTACACATGCATTTTCAATTTCTACTCTAGGGACTGGCAGTGTAGTGGGTTTTCTGTGACACAGGACAACCCCTAGGGAGCCCCATATGAGGATAATACCATCTTTTTTTTTTGTACCAAGGATTGAACTCATGACCACATGCATGCTAGGTAGGCGTTTATGCCACTGTGCTAAACCCCCACTCCCTAAGACCTTCTATTGATAAAACATTATACTATTTTCTTTTCTTCAAGTGTGTATACATTTTTTGGCAGATTCTATATATAGTAATGAGAACTAAAATGCATGCACAAAGCAATACAAACAATGTCTTCTACATGTAGCCAGTCTGGTATTGGACCTTTCCTTCTCACTGCCTTCTGCCCCATGCCTTCTAACCCACAGAATAAACATGGACAAATATCACTATTAGTGTCTCTTCTCCAGACAGTTTAATGAATTCCATTTCAAAAAGTCACTTCAGAATAAGTTTCCTTTTTGTTTGAAAAACAAATGGACATTTACACTTGATTTTCTATCATACATTGGCAACTTCTTTACATCTATATTTCCAGATGCAGAAAGTTTTCTTTTAAAAACGTATGGGAGAATTTTGACAGTAGTTTTTTCATATTATATACACAGGTCTTTTAAAAACAGCCAGTAAGGTCATCACCATCAGGGACTGGTAGCTAGTATGTGCTAGGAGAATCAGCCATTCATGCTACCATGTGCCTCCTTCCATCAAGAGAATCTCAATGTAGCCACACATGTCTGGAGTGTAACCTGCCCTACACCACCCCCCACCCTGGGAACCAAGGTCAGGAGAAACCCAGGTGCCTGGCCCATTCCCCTATGTTGCAAGTAGGCAGCCAATGCAGGAAGCACCTGGGACCCCACAATCAACTTGCCTGGAGGAACACAGGAAAATGTCCAGATAAAGGAGAAAAAGGCAGTCTCAAACCTCCAATCCACACAGAACAAGTCTAGGAGACATAGACATAGAAGAACCTGGAAGTCACACACCTGACATTTCTGAAAGGATAGCAACTGAAGTAAAGAAACAACTTCATGAGGCTGCAAAAGTAATCAAATCGGAATAATATCTCAGGTAAAAGAAGAAATCACAAATAAAACGAAAAAATTGCCAAGCATATCTAAAAAAGACATAGGTAAAAAAGATAAGCATAGAAAAATGATGGAAATCTCAAATGAACAACATAGGAAAGAATTACAATCCATGAAACAGATTCAAAGAGATATCCAAGAAATTAAAAACTCCACTAAAAGCTGGAAAAACCACTTGAAAGAAACTGACTATAGATTTTCAGATCTTGAAGACAGGGTAGCAAGTAGAAATTATGAAAGGAAAGATCACTTAAAAGCAACAAGGAACCAGGAAATAACAATTCAATGGCTGCAAGATAATGCAAAGAAAAATAAAATAATTTAAAACATAGATGTCAGCAAAAAAGCAGTGGTTAACACAAATAACATAAAAAGACTGTTTATAGAAGTAATAGCAGAAAACCTCCCAAGCATGGGAAAAGGATGTGACATTCAGATAAGTGAGGCATACAGATTTCCAGCTAGCCATAACCAAAATAAATCTACACCCAGACATATGATAATCAAGATCCCAGACATTCAGCACAAGAACAAAATATTAAAGGCTGTTAGAGAAAAGAAACAGATCACCTAGAAAGGAAAACCCGTCAGAATCATGGCAAAAATCTCAATACACCCATCAAGTCAAGAAGAGCTTGGATTGAAGTGTTTCAAGTCCTGAAAGAAAACAACTTCCAACTCAGATTGATGTATCCTGCAAAACTATCTTTTAAAATTAATGGAGAAATAAGATACTTCCTTGATAAAGAGCAACTGAAGGAATTCATGACCACCAAACCAACCTTACAAAGAGTGCTGAAGGATATTCTGGAGAAAGAGAAAGGTGATCATGGTTCCAGAAATAGCAGCAGCGTGGTGTTCCTGAGCAGGCAATTGAATGGAAAGAAAAAGTGAGGGGCCAATGGCAGAAGGATCACATGGCAAAGATGAGCCAGTGCATATCAGTCATAATCATTAATGTACATAGCCTCAATTCACCAATAAAAATACAGGCAGAGTGGATCAGGAGACAGGAACCATCAATATGCTGCATACAAGAAACACACATTTGGTTCAAAAGCAAATTCATGGACTGAGGTCAGAGGAAAGAAGACAATGCTCCACATGAGGGGGCCCGGCAAAAAAGCAGGGGTAACTTACCCATCAACTGCAGAATGGGTAAGAAAGATATAGTATTTTTATACAATGGAAAGCTAACCAGCTATAAAGAAGGATAATCTTGAGGTTCTTGTAGGTAAATAGATGAAACTTGAGATCATGCTCATGTGTGAAATGGTTTGGACTTACAGGAGTGAGCATCATGTTGTCTTTCTAATATGAAAAACTGAAGGAGTTAGTGGGATTAAAAAATTCATAATAGGTATTGTGAAAGTGAACTGGGAGAAAACGTCTAAAAAGGGAAGATGGTAGCCATTGTTAATTTCCTACTACCTTGTCTTGAAGTCCTATATCGTTTTCATTGTTTTGTTTGGTTTTGTTTTATTCTTTTTTTGTTTCATTTTGTTTTATTTGATTTTATTATATCTGATGGTATGGGCAGCTATTTGGAAGATAACAAAATATATTATGATAGTCATTGTTGAGTTCCTATTATCTTCTTTTGAAGTCTTATATCATCTGCATTGTTTTGCTCTTATTGGCTTTATTCTGTTTCATTTTGTTTGGTTTTATTGCCTTTAAAATTAAAAAACAAAGAAAAAGAAAAAGGCCGATAACTCTTCCCAGAGAGTGGTGGTCACTTGCAATCAGCCAAGTGTGGAATGGCAACTGTGCTAAGCATTCCACCCATCCTTAGCCTGGGCTCCCTCACCTTCTGGGACAAGAAGTCTTTTATTTCTCCTAGTGACAAGGAGATGTGGCTCTCTCTACTAGGGAAACATCGGTCACCCCAGGCCTAGGACCAGATCCAAGCTGTTGCATGGCTGCAAGTTGTTGGGTTAGATAAGGAAACTGCTGTTCTTCTCGCCATGCCACACTGCAGCCACTGTGAGGCACTGTGATCTCCACAGCTGGTGGCAGCAACTTGCCTGTGTTTCACAGCCTGGCCCAGCGTTCGGGGGCAGGCCTGAGGCAAGGTCCATTCCCCAGGCTGTCACCCACCTGTGTGGCCGAGGGTCTGGAGGGCCCCGGGGGAGCAGGCCATGCTCCATTTCTCATTGTGCCCTTCTGCAGGGACTTGTATTTATTATCTTAAACATGCTTTGTTCATTGATAGTTGTGTAGATTTAAGCTTTACTTTTTACATTACTTTCATGTGTTTTCCACACGTCATCAGCTTTTTAACTCTCTGATGTTCTTAAAGAATCTATGTTTTAAAAGAGCTTTAAATTTTGTCTTAATTTTTGAATTAAAATTTTCATGCTAATTCAAAAATAAATATTTAAAAATATTTCAGGGTTTTAACTGATTTTACCATCCATTGAAAAGTCATACTGGAATGGTTGCATTTTAGTGAGCATAGGATGTGTACAAGACAGGGTGTGAGTACCTAAGCTGGTGAATTTGTGTTCATAGATAAATGAGACGGTCCAAGAAGTTAATGAACAGAAATTGACTCCTGATTTTAGAAAATATGAAGATATTAATTGAAATTCTAAGGATGTATTTTGGATGCTACGTGCCGCTATTCCAAATAGGAAGTTTTCAGGTATCAGTCAGTAGGATGGTGATCAACTTTAAACTTTTATTGTTGTAAGATGAACACCTTATTTTAAAGGCTTAAGGTAAATGTTTGTGATATTATCTAGCTTTTACATTGCCTCTAAGGATAGTGATTGTGGAATTTAAAATATTTTTCAATGGTGATGATACTCTACCTTTAGAGATTATGTCTACTGACATAATTTTAAAGACTTAAGAGATTTGAAAGTGTAGCAAAATACATTTGTAATTAAGGAAACAAGTAAAAGTTGTACTTGAGCACCAAATAGATGATTCCCTTAAATTGTTTTCCTCTCAACTTATATCCAAGAAGGCCTCTGAATCCTACTAGGTCTGACTGTAGAATTTAAAAAGTAGAATTGCTTCATCTTGCCATAACTTTCCAACTATGTATTTCTGTACGTATCTATTGGTCCTTCTTTGGTGATCCAGATTAATAATAAATGGATCAACCTAAAATAATAGGAGCATAAAGATCTCAGGAAACATTGCTTGTCTGATCTTCAGTCTCAGTTGCCGAACTGTCCTTTTAACCTGATAGCTAAACTGATGTGGTACTGCCATCTACTGGACAAAGGGGAAATACTGGTTTTGATGCCTCATACTGTTACGTGATCTACTGCTGTGAAGAATGCAGGAATTGATACAAAAGAAGAAGCATTTTGATGTACTATCCATCTAAGAATAAAGAATGGATAAATGAAGCACAAAGAGCTAAAAAAAGTGATCCTAGAAATGAGAACTTTATATTTTTAGATCTGTATTCATCTCTCTACTACAAAGTTTATCTTACTATTTTTAATTTTCATTAAATGATCTACAAAAGAAAATATTTCAATTGCATAGAAAATTGATCAGAACAACATGACTGTATTTGAGTATGTTTTATAAAACTAAAATCCCTTACAATTGTCAAATCCTGAAATTAGGTCCAAACTAATGGTCCAAAAGGGTCCAATTTTGCCACTGATGATCAGGCTCTGAAAAAACTTATTACAAAAGTGGGTGCAGCTGCCATTAGCAACAATGGCAGAGCAGTAACTCTACAAATTTGCCTTTCCATAAAGGTAGAGAAAAGTTGCAAAATTTATCAGGATGGATTTTTTCAGAATATTGGAAATTAAGTCTGCTTCTCAGAAGAATGTATTTGAGAAAAGCAGCTGAATCTCAGAGAGCACAGCAAATCTATGGCATTTTCACTTGTACTAGTCCTGCCACAAAGTTTTGATCTCAGCAGTAGTTTTAAAAGATAACATCTCATATCGGTGGTACCAGAAGGAGGTAAATTGGACTTGAGTATGTCAAAGCCTTAGTCCTAAAGATTGTCCTTACCTGAGATGTCAGTGAAAAGACTTATCTTTATTGACCTGTCCCAGAGATCACCCAGTGTCAAAAGCCTGTCCCTATGAGGAGTTCACCAAAAACACTTTTAGATGAGTGTTTTAATGTAGTGGCTTCCAGAGGTTATTTATAACAGTTGGAGCAAACAATGACCAATTTAAAGGCTTAAAAGGAAAAGTTAAGGAACAAGATATCCTTAGGAGTCTGGAAAATTCTGGCATACTTCTCGGAGTCTAGCAGGGCTATCATGCATATTTAGAGGTTTACAAATGCTCAGGAAATAACTAAAAAGGCCCTAATCTCTCACCTTTGGCTGACTTTTAATGTCACAGCAGAAAATGAAGACTGAGGTTCAGTTGTAAACAGCCTATTTGTCATACTCCAGCATGGCCAAACTAGAGAGCTTATAGGTTCCAGTACTGAGGAATGTCTCTCATTTCCAGTAGTAGACAACTAAACAAACAGATTAAATACTTGAGGGCTACACATGACACGGAATAGAGATCTTACTGACAGTTTAAAAATGTCAATAAGAACTTAACAGTTTACCCCAAGAAAGCTTTACTTGGGCAGTGCTTTTGTTTACAAACTGAC
Organism: Hydrochoerus hydrochaeris; assembly: GCA_004027455.1. Classification (NCBI taxonomy): domain Eukaryota; kingdom Metazoa; phylum Chordata; class Mammalia; order Rodentia; family Hydrochaeridae; genus Hydrochoerus; species Hydrochoerus hydrochaeris. Next base: position 51,813 of record PVLA01007225.1, on the reverse strand, counting down.
TATTCCAAGCATTGCTCAGGCAGGAGTCATTTCACACAGTTGATTCTTCTATTGAAAAATTTTGATAAAATTGTTGTATTTATATTTCCTGTTATATTGTCTTTTAAAACTTAATGAAAAATTTGCGATTTTTGGTCATTCTGTATTTAAATAGTTGGACCAGTAAAGTGGTTAAATGAACAAACAATCCCACAACAAACTCTTGAGGGGACTGATTTCCAGAATGGGCACATTATATTATTAAAATGTATACCCCTCAAGCAAAAAAGTGAGAAATGTAAAGAAACAGGAAGTATGACCCATAACAGAAAACAAAAACAAAAGCAAAAGAATACAGAATGGGGTGGGGACACCTCACAAACCTCAAGCTATAAAGATACAGGGAGAAAACTGTGACTTGCTAAATTCTAAAGCTGTAGATCCTGGAGAGAAACCACTCTTTCAAAAATACAGAGGAATATTTTTAACAGTCATCTCTTTTTTCTTTTTTCCTCCTCTTCATTGGGTTTTAGGAATTTGAGGGGTTTTTTCTCCTCTTCTAGTTTTCTGTGCTTTTTCTTCTTTTTCTCTCTTTTCTTCTTTTCAGTTACCTGTTTATAATTCTATTAATTTCTTTTTATTCCTTAATAGGATCCTTCATGTCACTTTGCTCTCCTCATCTTCCCAAATTTTTCTTCTTTTATTTTCCTCCTTCCCTCCATTTTCTACTATTAAAGCTTTTCTAGTCTTTAGATAATTAAACTATACTGTTACCATTGAATTCTTTTCTTTTGCTAGTGAAGGTATGTTTGTACCATTTAGTAGATATGTAATGTTGGCAGTATTTGGTTTATGTAGTGTTTGTATTATAATTACGGGTTTCTCTTTTATGATTAATGGTGGTACAATATTGCTGCTTCTAGTATGTCAATATCCACGTTGTCTTTGATGCTATTACTGTTGTTGATTTCTTTATGATTGCCAAGGTGACATGGTTATTGCTGCTAATTGGTATTTTCTGTATGCCAATATCTGGTTTGCTTTTGTGTCATTAAAAATACTGTGGCCCATTCTCAGAGAACTGTGTACTGGGCCAGTGACATCTATCTTATCCTTGCCTCAAAAGTTAATGGAGAGCGTTGGCTTTTGAGACAGAGTAAAAGGCCTATAGTTATTTATGCCGGGTGCAGACCTTACTAGCAATTAAATCTTTCCAATATAAGTGCCCACAGACCTAAGCACAAGAAACAACAAATGACAATATAAGCTTGAGAAGACAAGAAAGTAGAGGTCTTTTAACTGGTGATGAGCCTTAAGGAAATAAAAGAGCTAATTTTATAAATGACTACTATAATCTGAATATTTGTGTTTGCCTCTGTCCCATGCTACCACCACTAAGTTCAAGTACTGAAATATATACCCGTAAGGCTACATTCAAATATTACCCCTAAGGTAAGAAGTGGGAACTCTGGGAGGTGATTCAGTTACGAATGTGTAACTTCATGAATAAAATTAATGTCCTTATGATAGAAGCCCAAGACAGAGTCCTTGCTCCTTGAACAAGGTAAGGTTAAAATCAAAAGACAGCTCTTGGTGGTCTAGGACGTCAGCACTTCCCAGGCACAGAATCTGTCAGCGCTTTTATGGTGTACTTCTTAGCTTCTAGAACTGTAAGAAATAAACTTCTTTTGTTTATAAACAACCTCTCTATCTTGTTTTAGAAGCTTCAATCACTTGAGACAATTACTTATAAATTTAGGCAGCAGATACCTAAAGGAAATAGCACAGTCTTTTGTGAAATAATCCTGTATGATCTCATGAGAATTTTGCAATGAAACCAGTAAGAAAGTTCCATTCTTCAGGATAATGCCTGAGCCAAGAATGATGGGACTGAATACGTTTAGTTTAGAAATACAAATCTACTGTTTCTATAATCAAATATAGTAAAATTCTTTAAGTAAACATTATAGTACTTGTAATACATATTGTACCATTTATGTCACCTTGTCATTTGATCTATCTCTTTGCTTGATATTATCTATCTATTTTCTTGCTTTTTATTTATATTTTGAGTTCTCATATAAGAGAAATCATGTGATACTTAAGCTTGTGAACCTGATTTGTGTCACTTAACATTATGGTCTTAATGAACATCCATTTTCCTACAAATAACTCAGTCTTTACTAGTTACAATATTTTTCTTTAAAAAATTCAAGCCTAAAGGGAAAGAGGAGTAAGTCAGTATCATACTGTCATGATCAATTAAACATTTAAGGAGAATTTTTATGTAAAAATGAAGTATTAGACATACATGATTTTGCCCAAACATGTAAATTAATGATGGAGACATTAAGCTATTCATTTTTTTCAGCTTCTACACTCAACATCTAGATTAGCTACTACTGAAACAGAAACAATGAAGATATCTCTTATCTAGCTTCTCTGATGGAAAGACAGTTTGTGCTGTTGAATGTTAAGAATGCAATACAATAAGGAGTTGATGGAGAAGAACACCATGTGAGGATTTCCTTCTCTCTAATTGGTCTGGTCATCTTAGATAATCTTTTCCTGGCACACTATTATGAATTAATTAATTAGTTGCCGTGGGACCCAATCAGCTTGGTGAAGTCTGGCTAAAACCTCAACTGCTAGGAAATATTGAACTCCCCAGCACTAATTTAGTGGTCCCAATGAGATCATTTTCGATTATGTTTTTAAAATTCTTAACATTTAAAGAAATATTATGAAAGCAATACATGTACATAGTGTAAATGGCTCACTTTAATAGTTTTATGAGGTGTAACATTCTTCTTATTAGTATACTTAAAGTTTAACTTATCCTTGGACAGCATAGATGATTGTTAGCTTAGACTTTCCATGAACTAACAATAAAATTATATTGCAATTTTCTTCTAGTGTATGTGGGTTTAGGTAGCCAATTTCACACAGCAGATATGCAGAAAAAGGATAACAACACAGAAACTCTCTCATTAGTTTACCTTCTAGCTTTGGAAAGGTATGGAATTTTGTGTAGTCAGATGTTAGATAATTAAAGTGAAGACGAATACTTCATAGAAAAAGTGGAAAATGGTTTGGGTAAAACAAAGAATAGGATTGCTCTGACCAAATCCTACCTTTTGTCTACATAAAAAGCTCAGTGTTTTAAAGAATTTATTCTGTGTTAAAATTTAGTGTAAGTCTTAGACTAAATAAAATACACTTGCCTTTAAAACATAAAAAAAGAGGAAATCATTTGGATTGGTGAGGGAAATAGTGAGTTGTTAAGCTGAATGAAATATTTGAAATCAAAACTAGAATTATTGGGCTGAGGATTTAGCTCAATGGCATAAATGCCTGGCAGACATGAGGTTGTGATCCCTGATGCAAAAGCAAAGCAAACACAACAACAGCAACAACAAAAACCCACAACCCTGGGATTGTTTTTAAATGCTGGGAATTATATTCTTAGTTCATATGCTAGCACTGCAGCTTTTGTTTTGCTTTGTTTTTTGTAATAGCTTCTAATTTATTCTCATTTCTCATGTGAGACAAATGAGAAAAAGAGGTCACAAAGCTTTGAGTTTCAATAGCTTGGTTACACTCAACTTTATATCCATGAGCATGTTAGTTTGTTTCTCTGTGCTGCAGGTTATGTAGCTGTTAAGCAAGTATAATAAAAATAGCTGAATAATTTAGCAGTTATGAGAACAAATTGAATTATATTTATGAAGATCTTAGAATGATGTCTGGAATTCTCCAAAAATATAAAACAAATATACTTGCTTTAAACAAATATATGAAACAAAAGTAAGCTTGTTAAGTGTTGGGAAATATGTATAAAAGAAGTTTTAATATCTTCAGATAGAAAGCTCTTCTTGAATATCTTGGAACTCAAAGACTATAAAGAAAAAATAACAACCATTATGACGTATAAAAATTTTAAAAATCTATGTAGTAAAGGACCATAAAGAAAATGCAAAGGTCCACAAGGCTGGGAAAAACCTTAAAACATATAGTGAAGTATTTTCAACATAGAGAGATTTAAGTATTTAAAAACCCAATGGAAACATAAGCAAAGAACATAAAGAGGCAATTTAAAAAGCAGAGATATATACAAGTGGATAATAAAGATTGCCCAAAACAAGCAGGTTCTCTATGATCATGGGTAATTCAAATAAAAAACTTGATTAACTCAAAAAGGGATTGTTTGGTGATGGTTTGAACAAGAATGAACATTTATACATTGTAGATAAAAGTATATAATTTTCAAAATTTATTATGATTGATAAAATTTACCAAAATCTTTAAACAACTATATCCAACAAATGTAGTCCTAAGTATTTCTTTCCAAATATGTACATAAATTTGCTTGCTGCAGCATTATTTATATTAAGGCTAATTGAAGTCAAATTATTGTGCAGTTGAAGAGGAATAGTTAAGTAAATGACTATCCCTTCATATTCTAGGATATTGTGCACTGATTAAATTTAATAAAGTAGATCATAACCATCTTCCAAAAATAGTCATCAATATGTTAAGTGTTGCTGAGTGAAAAAGCAGGTTAAGGAAAAAGAATGATTATGGTGAATAAAAATAACTGATTATTTCTAAGAAACTAGATTTAAGGAACCAGAGGGTGGAAATAAGAGCATTAAACATCTTTTTATTTCTTCTTATTCCCTTTCTCTCTTACTCTCCTTTCCCCACTCTCTGCCTGCTTCCCTCCATCTATCCTTCCTTTTCTCATTTTAATATTAGCTAGGTATTTAGGGTTAATAATGTTACATCATATCCAAGAGTTTACTAGTTTGGATCAAAGGAAATTTGTCTTAGTTCAGTTCCTGCTATGGTTTGTATCAGAAGGGTGATTCTCGCCATTGCATCACCAGGGGACAATGTTGATAGACTAGTTCGTTGGACTCTGCGAAAAATGAAGCAGGGAACATAGCATTTAATCACTTAAAATTTTAGATAGAAATCAGACTTTTCCATATATACAGAAACAAGAGTTTTTAGTAATACTTCTCATTTATCCATACACATTTTGAGATTGCTTCAAATAAAGGAGACACTCTAATTCCTAAAAGTTGACATTGTTTTGAATACGTGTTTTATTAGGGATTTAAACAAAAAGAGTGACCTGATGTTTTGCTCCTTCTAAATCTTAAAGGGGTATTTTAGCCTTTCCTTGGCCTGTTTCTTTTTGAGGTCTATATTTAGTGTCAGAGAATTTTTAAAATTAATATCCTGCTCCAAACTTACCATTAGTTTTTTTAGAAACTACAGTTAAATTGCAGCACAAATTGGCCCATGTATTTTATTATAATAAAATGGGACACTTTTGAGTAAGAGTAACATGAAAGGGATTCTTTTGGAATACACCTTATAAAAAGGAAAAGAAATTGAGAAAAAAAGCCTCCTGGTACAGAGTAAGATCTCCTAACTACAGAAAGAAGACCTTATAGTAGCGCTCTACTATCAGCAAGAATTTAGGATGTATCAGAAAAGTTTCTTAGAAACCTGCAAAGTCCATTGTAATGTCACCAGAGTAAGATAGAGGAGAAACTGAGACAGCCACAAATATACATAAGTCATAGTTTATTTGTATCTGTAACTTATTTGGATATTTTTATGAATATTTATTATTTTTAAATGTAGACACAATTGGACTAGAAATGTATGAGGTGACATTAGGAAAGTGGCAGAAAAGAAAGCCATACAACAAAACTCTGACAGCTCTCAATGGACAAAAGTGCCTTTGTAGAAGTACTAGGATTCAACTAGGAAACTGTAACCCCAGCAGAGCACATGAGAAGGAAGTCCACTTTGATAAAGCAAAGCTTCACCCAGGTGGCAGCTTCACTGACCATGTCATGGAAAAGACAGTTACAGACCTTAATCAGTCCTAACCTCTGATAAATGTGGCTACAGGCCTATTAGGCCTTGGCTTGGCACCAGCATTATCTTCTAACCAACCCAGAAAACGTGGATGTCTGTCCTTGGGAAGCAGGTTGGTTGAACTCATTGCTAGCTGTGAACTCTGAAATGACCTGGGGTTCATCCCCATTCCCTCTTAGCCATGGTCAAGGAGAGGTTCTCCTTGTCTGGGGAGCCAATAGGACACACACTCATGCCTGCCCTCTAACTGTGGTCTGAAGATCCCTATGACTTAGTTGCAGTTCCTCTCAGTAATGATATGAGAGCAGTTTTACCTCTCCAGAGGTAGAACATCCACCTCTCCATCCAGTGACAAGGCAGGATCCACACACACCACTGCTTCAACACCCTAGCAACAGATCTGCCAACTCAAGAAGCTGGTCGAGACTCAAAAGCAGCCACATGATTGGGTTTTCATTCTACTTCACTGTGATTCCAGAGGCAATTCCACTAGCCTGGGAAATCAATAGAAGATCTTTACCCATTGAAACTAGTCTGTAAAGAATGGAAGAGCTGTTTGTTTCTTTAGTTGTACAGACAAAACACGTAAGACACATGAATCATGAAGAATCAGGCAAACATGCTACCAACAATGGAATAAATAAAGCACTAGTAACTCCAAAGAAATGGAGAAAGAATTACCTGATAAAGAAGTAAAACTAAGCATTTTAAAGCATAATAAAGTACAAGCAAACACAGGAAGCTAAATAGAGCAAAGAAAATAATTTATGAGCAAAATGAATTTATAAAAAAACAGATACCATATAAAGGAACCAAATAAATTCTGAAGCTGAAAAATATATTTAAAAAACTGCAGAAGAAAGAATTACCAAATTCAAAGACATAGTGTCTGAAATCAGGCAATTAGAGGATCAAATATAAAATAGAATTAAAACAAAGGAAGAAAGTGTTAAGGTTCTAGGGTACACTATCAAATGTATGAGTGTATAAATCATGAGAATATTGGAAGTGATGAGAGATAGTAGCAGAAAGTTTATTCAAATGGAATTGATGTTTTCCTAAATCTTGAGAGGAATATGGATGCACTTAAAGTAATACCAAGCAAGATCTATTCAATAAAGGATACAATTATGTATATGGTATACAATGACAGTTTGGTTAACAATGAACGACATACATGACAGTAGTCCCATAAGATTATAATGGAGCTGAAAAATTCTTCTTGCTTCATTAGTACATAGCTAAAGAAAAGATAAGAGAAAAGGAAACTGCAAAGGAAAAAGAAAATCTCTCAGGAAAATCCACAGTGTGATGATTATCAGAAACTTTTACAGATTTCAAAATGTTCTTTAAGAAGTTGAAAAATTTGGAGTGATAATGTGCTGCATATTTCAAAAAAATTAGAGGAAGAAATTTTGAATATTTCCATCATAAAGAAAAGATCCAATCTTAACAGTACACAATGTACGTATTTTGAGATATCACATGATAACCCTTAAGTATGTACGTTTTCATGTGTCAACTAAAAAAGGCTTGCAATCATGGAGTCCAACATTGAAAGATATTCTTTAATAGGACTGTTTACAGAGCTTTATCTGTTTATAAGCAAATCTGTGTTAGCTTTCTCTCACAATGACAAAATATCTGAGAGATGTAAGCCTGAACCAGGAAAGGTTTCAGTCCATGATTCTTTGGCTCCATTGCTTGGGCCTGTGGCAAGGCAGAACTTCCTGGTGGGGAGAGTGTGTTATGTTAAAGCTACTCATCTCATGGTGGGGGGGGTGTGGGTGGGTTGTGAAGACAGAGAGGATGAGGGAGAGGGAGAGGCAAAAAAGAAGAGGGAGAGAGGGAGAAGGAGAGTAAAGGGCCTGGGACAAAACATACTCTTTTTATCAAGGGCATTTCCCCAATGAACTACTACTTCCCCCAACTAGGCTCCATTCCTAAAATTTCTACCACTTTTCCAAAGCCCATTAAGCTAAGAAATTATAAATGGATTAATCGATCACCTTTAAAGGTCCCATCTCTGAACCTCAATGCCTTAGAGACCAAGGCTTCAACACATGAGATTTTGGGAGACATTTAAAAAACCAAATACCAAAAAATAAAATAAAATAAAATTTAAAAAATCCCAAGCAAACTACCATGGACCTATTTCTGGAAAGAGTGATAACGCCTTAAGAGAGGCTCAGGCAAGCCTTTCATGTTGCTGAAGATGGCACAGTTATCACAGGAGATGACAGCTCTGTCATGTTATTGTCCCCAAACACCTTCTATGGATATAGATGTTGGAGCAGTGGACAATGATCCCATGTAGGCCTATGGTAATGTGTTTGTGGCTTTAACAAAAAAAAGTTTTAAAAAGTAAAAATTTAGAAAAAAAAGCTTACAGAATAAGGATGTTTATAGAAATATTCCTGTACATCTGCATTTTTTGTGTAATGTGTTTGTTTTAACTTGTGTGACACTAGTAGTCAAAAGGTTGAAAATATTTAAAATGTTATAAAAGTAAAAAGTTACAGAAAACTAAGGCTGAATTTTTATTGAACTGATAAAATTGATGATCTGAGTGTGGACCAAGTGTACAACATTTATGAAGTGTACAGCAGGGTGCAGAGATGTCCCAAGTCTGCACATGTCCCATCTCCGTTTCACTGACTCAGAGTGACTCTACTACTGCAAGCTCAGTACATGGCCTGCACAGGCACACTTTTCTAAAAATCTTTATACTATATTTTTATACCTTGTCTGTGCTTAAGTATGTTTAAATAGCATTGTGTTACAATTGCTTGTAGTACTGAGTACAGTAAAATTATGTACTGATTTGTAGCCTGGGTTTGGTAAGGTATATATCTGGTTTGTATAAATACTGTTTGTGTTTGCCCAATGACAAAGTTCCCTACCTACACATTCCATGGGACATATCACTACGATTAAGGGACACATTGCAATCAATTTTATCAAAAAAATGAAAGCCAGAGATACTTTTTTTTTTTTTAAGACAGGTCTTACTATGTAGTGCAGGCTGGCCTTGAACTCATGGTAAGCTTCCTGCTTCAGCCTCCTGCGTGTTGGGATTACAGGCGGGCACCACCACGCCTGGCTAAAAACAGAGAATCTTGAAGTGACTGTTTCCTTGAAAACCAGCAAACACTTACCCTAAGAGGCAACTGCCATGAGGCTATCAGAGCACTCTCAGGTGTTTACGACTGCACAGCAGGATGGAGTTCTGGAAGTGCATGTAAGCCCCTTTCTCTCCATGGCTGCTTATTGCCAAAAGAGGACAAACCCTGTCTCAGGCTAGAACTGCAGCATTCAAGTGCTATGTCTGCTTTTCTTTGGGAGATGAACCCACCGAAGGTGTCGAAGCCTGTACTCCACAATTCTCCGCCCTTGTGACGCGTGGCCGGCAGGGGGCGCAAACCCGCGTGAGCCGGTTGGGAAACAGGATTCAGAGGATCCCTTTCACTTTCAGGTTTTGTTACATCATTTTAACAGGGACATTCCCTAAAACTTCTAAAATAGGGCTTAGGAAGCACACAGATACGAATCTGTTACCACAGTTTTGAAAAACCCAGAGGGCCCATTTAACTGTGCTTTCTTCCTGTGACGTTCCCTTGGATAGAAACCCGGAGGCCAGAAACGGTTTAAGCAGCAGGAGGCCCGCGTGGAAGGGCAGGTGGCGCTGCTGCTGCGGGGAGGCCGCGCCAGGAGCCGGGGCGCTAAACACCGCGTCTTCCCTCGGCCGCGAGGTTCGCACCCCTGCTGGCCACCAGCATCAGTCAGTCACTGCTCTGACAGGAGAATGACAGTTTTTCCGTGGTTTCCAAGACTTTTGCCTTAAGTCCACAGAATTCCTGCTTTGGACAACATTTTCTAACAAGTGGTAGGACAACTCCATCAGGCTGAATACACAAATAGTATCCCGAGGTAGATCTGCATATAAGAATAAGAAGATAGCTACTCGACACCAATAACTCACTCTATGGAAGGTACACTGCACAATCTTTAAAATGTATGTGTTTGTTTAATACAACAGCCCTATGAATACTTTCACTAACCCCTCCAAGCTCAGGGAGGAAATGCCAGAATAGGACTTTCAAACAAAATCTTATATTAGAGGCTTGAATTCAGTTCCTAAATTTCATAAAACAGATTTCTATTAACAGTTGCTTTTAACTCTGAGGTTAGCCCTTACAGGGCTACTTAACCAACTTGGGTTGGCTTCACTATGAGAGAAATTGTATTAGCATGGTTATCTAAGCTAATATGGTTTGATGGTTGGCATCAAAACGGATAATTTTCCAAATTACTTGGTGTCTATGTTCTCTATATTGCTTAAGCTTTAAAAGATGTCATTTTGGTTTGGCAAATATATAGCAAATGTGAAATAAGAACCCAGTCGTCGCTGAGATATTGGCATAGTTGCCTATGTCCACAAACACAAATGACCTGCAGAATGACATGCAGCTTTTCCTCCAGTCCAGAGTCAACTCAATGCCTCAGAGCCTCAAAAGCTGTCAGGCCATTTACATGCCATCCCAGAGCCTTCAGAGCTGGAACGGCTTGCTTCCTTTGGAATCACAGCAAGTGGGGCTCATGACAATCCTTTAGTAGGCTTCATGGGAGTTTTCTTCCAAAAACAAGAAATGAGCTTTTAAAAAAACCTCCTTTTTATTTGATTCATTAAAGACCCATCATCACCACCATTATGATGAACATTCACAGACTAAGATATAGTAGCTCTTCAGCAATACCATTCATGGTGAAGAAGTCTAATTTGTTACTTATGCAGGTGTGTTTTTGAGATCCCTAATCTTCAGGAAGGGTCCCAATTTTTTAAGTCAGTGCGGAATGCATGGACTGCAAAGAAGGAAGAGAGTTGATCCACCATGGGCCTCATTTCAATGAACAAAGACTAAAAATAAATTCACAAAGTTTTTTCCCATGAGAAATTGTGATCTTCCAGTGTACACATTACTAACTGTATCTTCCTAGAAATGCTCTTTTTTCTCAGTTACTCAAATGCTCAGACCCCATTCATGTTCCCACTCTTCACATTGTTTTTACACTGTTGATTTTCAAAAGAATCTGCATCATGAGCAGATCTTAAGATTACTTGAGATGCACTGTCTTCAATGGTGTTCAAGGTGCAGAAGTCTCAGTGACAACCATACTGGGAACTTTTGTTGCCCATATTCCTCAAGCAGACCTCTGTGCTTTCCATATTTATGTCAGTATCTTTACTTCCTATTTTGGGAGAGAAGTTGAAGAACTCTAAATCCAGAATTCAGCTTTTATGGCCTAACAGATGTCATTTCCTGAGACTCTGCCATTATTCTGGTGGACACTTTAATCATCTGTGTCCTTTTTTTTTTCTTTTTGGTACTGGGGTTTGAACTCATGACCGCATGCTTGCCGGTCAGGCATCCAATGGACTCTTTCAGACTCACACTGTTCCTGACAAGCCATCTGAGTATTTTCAGCAGGAGAGAATTTGTGTCTGGTGCGACCTCCTGCTAGTACAGTCAGGACACAGAAACCTCTAAACCAGGGTGCATATGAACAGAAAGTAGCTCTGTGTGAGTGGGGTGTTAGGCAAAAAGAAAAAAATGCAGTGGACAGTTTCAATCCACACTTTATCGTTCCAACATTTAATACATGTGCTGCCAAAGCAAGCACTCAATCCACACTTTATGTGACTCCAAAATTCCTCTCCTAAGCAGGCATATTTCCTTAAGTACATTTGTTACTTAGTTACTTAGTTTGTTTCTTTGAGACAATGTCTTGCTGTACAGCCCAGGCTGGCCTTGAACTCATGACCGGCCTCCTGCCTCAGCCTCCTGAGTGCTGTGGAATTACAGGTGTGCCACCACACCTAGCTCTTAAACACACTTTTATCACCACTGTGTCTTGTTATATTTCTAATGTAAGGCTCTTTTACATTGTTTTCTTTGTGGTTCTTCTTTTTCTTCTCTGTATAGATGTAGGTCCTTCAGCACCCAGTTTGAGATTCTCTCTCTCTCTCTCTTTCTTTCTCTCTCTCTATCAAGTCTCCCCATATAAATATCTCCATTGCTGGGATTTCAGTGTCCACATCTGTCAGAATTTCTGGCAACTTACTTCTTTACATTGAAAAGTCATACATTCAAATAACAGGGGATATTTGACTTAAATGGCTATTAATCTATTTTGAGTTTTCACTTTTATGACCTAGCATCTTCAATTCACTTTACCTGAGAAAATTTTGTTGGCTTTTTCTGTTTTTCAGTGTAGCAGTTTATATGATTGATATTAACTATGATTGCTATTTTTAGGTTTATCTGCAAAAATCTGGGATATGTGGTTTTATTTTTAGTTTTATGAAGTTCTGGGGTTAAAACACAGAGTCTCACATATGCTACATGAGTACTCTTCTGCTGAGCTTAGTAGATTAGCGTTAGATTTCCTAATGCCTTGAGTTTGATAATGATGAGTAATTTGAACCAACTTCCATGCCTTGATAAGACTGCACACTGAAGCTTGGACTATTTTTTTAAAAGAATAGACACATCTAAGAAAGTTTTCTGTGATACAAATTTAGTGAAGAAGCAAAATGACAAGTTGAATAGGTATAAAGAATATATTTTATTAGCAACAATTTAAATATATACATGACATTGTGTGTACAAATAAAATTTAAATCTTATAAAAAGTTTAAATAAATAAATATTAAAGTAGACAAATAAATAGATGTGTGTATGTTTACAAGGACAACTGGAAGGGTAATTTCTTGCAGTATGAAACAAAATGTTGGTTAGTAGCCCTGAAAAGAGCACACAAATAAGACAGTTACAATAGAAGTAAAACTGACAGTCTTGAAATGGCAGAACTTTGAGAGTGTGATACAGTTGGTGAGAACCATTTCCATGTTAAGCAGGACTCATTCCTTAGTGCTTCATCTTGTGGCAAGTTTTTCTGATGCAGAGAAGGATCTGATGATTTCTGCTCTGACCACCTCCCAGGCACAAGGGCTGTAGCTCTTCTCCTTCAGGTAGACAGCGATCCTGTGGAAGTATTTCCTCACAGCCAGTCTGGAGTCCTCATGCATCAGGAGAGGCTCTTTCAGCCCCACCTCCTGGGTCAGGCAGGCCTGCAGGTCATTCAGCTGCTGATGGAGGCCAGTGCAGAAGGTGTCAAGGAGACTCTGGTTCCAGGCAGCAGATGAGTCCTGTGAAGTGAAGAGCATGAAGGTCTGCCTGGTCATCTCATGGAGGACAGAGAGGGCCTGAGCCTTCTGGACCTGCTTGCCATCAAACTCCAGCTGGGCCAAGCCAAAGTCCTGTCTATCCTTCAGGCAGGAGAAAGTGGAGATTCTCCTCCTTTGTCCCAGGAGAATCAAGGCCCTCATGTTCTCCTGGCTGTGAGTCTGAGGCAGGGTGCAGGCCAGAGAACATGATGCCAGGATGGTGAGCACCAACAGGGCCACCAATCCAGACAATGGCCAGGCCATGTGGATGCTGCTGATGCTGCTGGGCTGTGTGAGGTGGATGTGTGATCCTGAACCTTTGCCTGTGGGTTCTCTGAAGATTCTGGTGTGTTCAGATGACTTAAATAGGGAACATACTAGCTTCATTTTCTGAATGCTTACCCCTTACTTTCTATTTCTGTTTTTCCTTTTCCTCTTGTTTTCTCTACTTGAATTTTACTATACTTCATCTTAGCCAAAAGGCCAAGAAGTGATCTCTCTACTTGAATTTTGAGTAAGCTTTCTTAACCACTTTATTTTCATCATTGCCTTCCCTCTCCATGCCACTAGATCCTTGATAGATATGTTTTCCTAAATGAACTCCTGATTAAAATTCAATTGCATGGATATATGATAGTATATTTAGGTAATGAATTGATGTCTTTGCTTTACACATAAAAAAGAATATGAAAGTATGTTATTTAAGTTGTTAAGTTAGGAATGTTAAGAAAGTGTTAAATTTAAGTACATTATTTAAGTTATTAAGTTATTTAAGTATGTTATTTAAGAAAGTATGTTAAGTTTTTAAAGTATGTTATTTAAGTTTTAGGAAAGATTAAACACACTCTTTTAAGCTGAAAGTGAATTTATAAGCTACTACACAGCACAATTAATAGTAGTCAAATGTTAAAAGCAGTCTGTATATTCATGAACTGATGAATGAGTAAACAACACATAGTATTTAGACTCAAAGGCATACTACTCAGCAGATAAATTTTAGGCATCTGTATGAAAATGGATGCACATTGAACTTACAATGTTTGGTGAAATAAACCAAACATACAAGTTTAAATATCATGCTGTTTCTTTCATATGAGAAACACAAATTATAAACAAAAAAGTAAAATAAAAGATAGTTAATAGGAAGTAGGGAAATAGATATTTTGCAAGTGGGAAGGGGATCAAGAGATAAATGGAGGAGAAGGAGCAGAAGGAAAGAGGGTAAAAAAGGAATTCAGATGCATTTTGTCCCTATGCTGACTCCACACAAGGAAAGAAAACATAATGTACTGCAAACATATACTAATAAAATTAAATAAAATAGAATAAAAACTATTGATAATTAGCAACTTTATAAAAGTACGTTGATAATTAGCAACTTTATAAAAGTACATTGATAATTAGCAACTTTATAAAAGTACATTCTTTTTAACTTTAGTAAAATTTCTCTCCACGTGATTTTCTTCATATAAATTACATATATACTTACAATATAGTGATTGCTGTTATTGTATATATTACATAAATTTATTAATTCGAATCATATACAAATTTATAAATTCATAAAAAGATATACCGATGTATTGAAATCTTCATCTTTCAAAACTGCTAAAAGCTATTTTAAATATAAATTATTTTTAACTTGTATTATTACTGTAAAATATTTTGATTTCATTTCACATGAGGAAATAATCCTTAGCTCTTTAGCTGTTAGACATTCATTTAGATGTGGTGAATATTTTTTCTTTTTAGAAATAAACATAATGATTAGCATATTCAATAAATTTAATAGAATTAAATATTAAGTATAATTTGTGTTTAATTCCCAGAGGTCAGCTCTCTTAGACACATTTTTAGTCCCAACGATTAATTTTCTGACAGGAGAACTGTATCATCCCCCAAAAGAATACATGTTTAAGAAAAGGTCACATTGATTTTGGTCAAATCAGTCTTTTTAAAATTTGCATTGGTGTTCAAATATCTGAAACTACCTTCAGATATTTTAATCTTAATTGCTTATTAAAAATGAACCATTTTTGCCATAACGTCTGTAATGTAATGTATATGTAAAAAAGTAAATGAACTGAATGATTTTGTCTTGAATCATGCAGTATAGCAGATATCCCCTCACATTTGTTTTTCATAGAAAGCAAAAGTTGATGCTTTTTGCACTGTAGTGACTAGGGACAAATAGAGAACAAAAATATGGACCAAAGTGGGAAAAAAAGATGAAGGAATATCCTACTGAAAATGAGTAGCAAATAAAACTTAGTTTATCTGGCCCAGCAAGATGGAGAATAAGGTCAAGTACAGAGCAGAGCAAGATGGTTAAAGGGATTACATAAAGTTGCAAGCAGGCCAGGCTCAAACAGAAATTATTATTCCCTGGTTCAAAGGTTGTTTTCAGCTTTGCTGCATTCTGTCATCATAGAGAGTCAAGGAAGGTTTAACGACTAAGTCCCCATATTATACACAAGAAAGGCAAATATGTGAGAGCACAGCATTTTCTCTGGGTAAAGAACAAGTGTTAATTCTGTTAAGATCTGTCCTAGCAGATAAGTAAACACAGAAAGTAAGTACTGTCACCCTATCGGGGGAAAGCAAAGGGAATGATGGTGGCATAGCTGGGGTGGAGTGGGGTGATCCATCCCCCAGCTGCATATATTTGGGTGGCATTGTTGACCAAGAGAAAAATTATATTGTAACAATCTATTCCACTTTAACAGGGTAAAGATTCAAATACACTGAATTTTTAATCTTCCACTTTAAGTAACATTTGTAGGTTGCTATAATTTTATTTAATAAGTAATCAAAAAAATCATCTACATTTTTTTCCATACATCCTTTAAATTTTCTATTTAAATAAGTTAACATATTTGGAGATGTTGGAGGGTGGAAAATTGTAGGACCACCCCGGCTGCATGAACCGTAGCTACATCACCGGAAAATGATTATTTTAAAGACACTTTTCCCAACATAGTATATTTAGATGATAATATTAATAAAAGAATAAATCATAAATTGTATAAATGCTTATTGTTGTAAGTCAGATACTATTCTTAGTACTTAGACAATCAATCCTCATTTGACCCCATGACAAATACTCTAGCTCAGTGATGGCAAATCTTTTAGAGACAAGTGCCATACTGCAATCCAAAACCCACGTATTTATCACACTGTTAACACTACAATTAAATGTGAATACTGAGGTTTTCTGAGCTAAAAAAAAAAACAAAACTGAGCTCAGAAAAAAATAACTCGTACATTGATGTCTTTTGTCTTAAAAGAAAAACAAATAACATGTGCCTTAGGTTCACCACCACTGCTGGAGCTTTCCGTATCTATTGAAAACTTCTGTGCCCAGACCCATGAAGCCAATGGAGACATCAGTGAGGAGGGAGGACATGGAGACCTTCCACTCTCATTCCCGGTTACAACAGGAAAAGTGAAATCACAAGGATCTCATGAACTGTGGAGTCACTGATGATTCCAAAATCCCACTCTAAATTTTTGGCTTTTACCTGCTGTCCAGGGATATTTCTGGCCATCAGAATGGAGCTGATTGTAGACTGATCTGTGCTTTTCAGTAAGTTGACTCCGGCCTGTAGAATGGCAGATTCTTTCTCTCCAACTCTCTTTACTTTCTTCCACTGAAAAGTCTGATTTGCTTAAGCCAGACAGGTTACTTAGTCACTAGCTTTGTCCATTTTACTGATATGGGTTATTATCTAGTTTTCGTCTTCTTGAGAATGTATCTTCATAAAGTTGAACATATTTATTTGTTAAACACTTCGGGTACCCTAGATATATGCCTTATGGCATGGACTAAGGCAAAATGAAAATAAGGACCTAAATAAAATGAAACCAAGGAACTGAGATTTACAGCTTACATCTGAAAAGGCTCACTGAATGGATTAGTGGTGTGGAAATGGAAAGAGATCTGTAGAAATGAGAGTCCAGCATGTTACAAGGGGATGACTCAGATGACACACACTCTGGTCACCCGCCTACTTAGCTGCTTGGTGCCTCTTATTTGTAGGCAGGTAGGTTTGGCTGCTGAGTTGATCTTACTGATTTACCTTGAGGATTTGGTACCAAATACAGGGTAATGTCATGACAAAGTAAAGAAGAATTCAGTGGGGAGGGGAGTGTTTTGGGTGATAGAAAATAGTTTTACAATAATTATTAGCATAGAAAGGGAGCTAATGTGACCTTGACTTTTTATTGGCTTTTCGTTTTAGTTAAATCTTGACTCCTGTGATAACTACAGCAATATCCTTTGATGGTGTGGGGTCTCCTCACACAAACGAATGGTGAAGAAACATTTGGTACCTCTATCTACATCTATTCATATAGAATAGATGTCTCCATTTACATTTGATTTTTAAAAATTTGGCACATAATACTTATATGTTGATTTGAGTTGAAAAACCAATGGTTTTTACCTAAAAATGGCCTCATACTTCTTTATACATGCATGGGCTATATTCACTTTTCTAGCTGTCAGAGATAAGACTTTGAATAGCCGGATGATTTCCTTTTTAATATACTTCTCCAGGAATTTGTGTGACAACAATACACAGAAACATCTTCTCATCCAACTGATGTACATCAGTCAAGTCCTTATCAATTCAGGAACTGACTCATAATTTTCTTTTCTTGTTGTACTGAGGATAGAACCAGAGCCTTTACGATGAGATACATCCCCAAGACACTGTTTATTTTGAAACAGGACCTCACTAATCTTCTAAGTTTTCCAATTTGAACCTGAATTTCCAATCCACCTACCTCAGCCTCCCAGAGTACTATGATTACACCAGTCAATATGTGTGAAACGAAAAATAATTGTTAAATGCTAGAGAAATAATACCACTAAGCACTACACACAGAGGAGAAAGCATAATAGATGTGAAGTTATTTTTAAATTCATCAAGCTTCTTCATAGAAAGTTTTATTGCAAGATTGTGTTGAGTAGAAAAAAAGAGCAAATATGTAATTCTGGGAACATTTTTATCAAGTTTCTGTGTTACTTAGAATATCAGTATAAGAAACAACAATCTAGTTAGACATCAGAGACTCATTTTGCCCTTTTGTGAAAATGATCCTGAAAGATCTGCAAGAAGGCATGTGATCATGCTTTCCTTATTTCTTCAGGTATTAATGACAGAAGTTTAATTTTATAATATTTTTCAAGACCTTCTCTCCACACTTGTAGCCATATTCATGATGTTGGCAACAGAAAAAAATTAAATATGTTCTGCATATACACTGCAGAATTAAACTGTGAGACAGTTATTTTTATAAAATGAGTGCTAAAATAAAATGAGTTATTTTTTCATATGAAAAATAGCATTGGTACATTTAGTGTACAATAAAGGATAGCCTTATGCAAAGAATTTGTCCTTTGTTCTCACAAGTTGACCATACGGAATTCCTTTTAAATTTTTTGACAAATCTAGACTATATATCTGGATTTGTTAAATATGGATGGAAGTGATTTTTTTTTTTTTTTTGCCTAGAGTTAGGCCCAGGAAAATACACCCTTGTAATTTACTATAATTTTCCCCTCTGCAACTGGCTAGATTAGACTCAAGCACCATGGAAACATTTGCAGACATATGCTGAAGATTTCAAGGCCAAAATATGGACAATACTCAAATTCTGGAATCACCGTGTAAGGCAGGCTAAATAACCACTGATGTGGTCAGGAATTGCTGCACTGAACTCTATTATGAAGGAAAGACAAATTTGCATTGTGTTCTAATTACTGGTAGGATTTATGTGTTAATTAAGTGAGCATCAACTTAAAGGACAAAGGTCTTTAAAATAACAACTTGAAAAATCTTTGTATGAAGAATATAAAGCTTGGGAAACTGGAAACAACCTCTCAAGAATTTCAACATATAAACCATTACAAACTGTAATAAGAAAACAAAACGTATTCCTCCTATGTTAATTTTTTTATCCATACTGAATAATGCACAGTATATGGTACAAAGTCATGATTTCATTTCAGATATTTTTCAGCTGCAACAAAAACCTGAATCGAGTTAACCTTTGGGGCATTGGAATCTGATGGCAGGGCTAGAGTCAAGAACAGAGCTTCTTGCTTCTTTACTTGCTGACTTTTCCCAGGGAACTGCTAATGATCCAGAAGCACTGTTGAATGTCCTCTGTGACAACCTCCATAGGACTGGCACTGTATTCTTCAGGGCACAGATGATTCCTTGCAAATTTTTCAGGCCAGCAAATTGAAACGATGGAGAAATGGAGTTTGTGCCTGTGTCTGCATCAGGTTGCCCTGCATCTGTGCAAGCCTCGCGAAGAGTGGTTCAGGAACCACCTCAGCCTCAGCAGCAAGCTTGTCCTGGCTGAAGAGATGAGAGATCTGCTGGAACAGCCAAAGGCAACCCAGCTGGCTGGTGTGTCTTGTTGAGTGCCACAAAAGTATTTCCTTTTTTGCAAGGAAAATAGAAGCCCTTTAGGCATTTCTGAGACTGGGTCCTTTGCAGATGCCATAGGAGCAGATCTGCTTCCCTGTCTTCCTGACCCCAGCCCCAGGGTTGGCTCCAGGCGGGTGAGCAGACAAGGTTGTATCAGGCCCTCCCTGCTGCCCTCAGGAGACAGCTGCGGGCCACTGTGCGTCCCGCGCTTCAGCGGGCGGCCGCCAGGGGGCGCGCGGACACCGCCGCAGGAGGCAGCGGCCTGGGTGGGGGAGGGTGGAGCTGTGCGGCCCGCGAAGTGGAAAGCGCGTGGCTGAGCTGCGGTTCCCGCAGGTGCCGCAGCCTGCAAGGCTCACTGCGCGGCTCCTCCGTCAGGTTCGGAGCAGAAGCAGTGAGTCAGAGGGACTGGGCGCCCCGGAGGCGGCTGAGCCGCTGCACCGGCCGGGCTGGGCTCGGGTGGCGTCTCCGGGCCCTGTGTGAGGAGGGCGCCGTTTCCGGGCACGGAGCGCTTTCCCGAGGGCGCGGGGCCCCGGGAGCGCGGGCTGCGGCGTGGAGGGAGCGCGGGGCGCCCGGCGCGGAGGGGGCGACGGCGGGACAGGGGCTGCGAGGGCGGAAGCGGGCAGGGGAGGGCGAGGACGAGGACGCCAGGTGGCTTTGGAGCTCACCACTGTGGAAAGCAGAGAACTGACGGGTTTGCCCCCAGCTTCTCCGGACCCAGGCGCCTCCTCAGAAGAGGTTACCGGGCTTGGAGGAGGGAGGCTTCCTTCCAGGACTGAGCTCAGGAGTTGCAGGAGCCCAGGGTGAGGCTGAGGGCTGCAGAAAGAAGGCTGAGAGCCCCAGTGCCCAGTGTCTTCACAGGCACCCAAGCGCATGGACGGTGAAAGTGTGTGTTCTGTGCAAGGGTTAATTTCGCTCGTTTTATGATCTGGATTTTGTTTCAGTTTTAAATCTCCTTTCACTTGGACAGTATACACAGTCTCTCTGGATTTGCGTTGTTCATGTTGTATTTTCAGGTCTTCTATGTGCCTGTCCGCATGTACTGAGCGATAGGTTCATCAACCAGTTCCCTGTTTTCCAGTTCCCTATTGTAGGGGAAATGTGATTTTTTTTAAATGACTTTGGCTATTTTTGGATACATATAAGATTGAAATATTTGTAATTCTAGGAAAACTGTAGGGTTAATACAAAAGTCTCATAACATCCAGCTGTAGAACAAATGGAATGTGTTTTCAGACTGCTAAAGGAAAGGAGTGTGAACATGACAGGAGTAAGTCATTCAGGCCAGTGTTACTAGGAATCCTTACATCATCATTCGTAATGTTTTCAAGATGGATTGAATGAGTTACCTGTTTTAGCTTCTCAAAAAAGGACGAAGAAGAAATTTATGCATTAAATGTAATGCTATTCAGTACCTCAGTTGCCTTAACTCTAGGAGAGATGTATGCCAAACTAGAAAAGCCAGGCACCCAGCAAATAACCCATGGTGTTTCTAGACCACTGTGCTTCTCCACTTCAGAATCAGTAATATCTCCTGTCTCATCTCCACTTTGACCTGTGCTGAGGTGATTGCCCTTCAGCTCACCTTCTGAGCTCATTATTGTCCAGAGCAAATGTGAGGCAAGTAAATCACATATATGATGCTCAGTAGTATTAGCCTTGACAAGAAACTGGTTTCACAAACTAAACTATCACAGAGTCTTTTTTGATTAAAGATTTTTTTTTCTGGGCAAGTGTTTTGTAGTTTTCTCAATTACTTTCATCCCAAGTTTACAACTAAATAACACAGTAGCAATGAAAACACGAAGGTCCTGAATCATTAATTTCAGGATTTGTCATTGAATTATTTTTCCCTTCTGCACTGAACATTCCTAGAAACCTATGACTGCATGTGAGTAGACTGAAGCAGGAGAAATTGACGGCAAATGTGACTGATAAAAAAAAAAAAACAGAGAAAGAATTTGCCTCCTCAGTGGAAAGATAGTGGATTTTTGTGTCCCGTTACTCACCTCCCACCTACTCCAGTGTCTTTTCTGGGTTAATTCTATGCATGAAGCTGTGTTGCCCCCTCCAATCCAATCTCATGACAGTTCCTGTCACACTGGATTTTCCTAGAAAGTTTAGGCCCCTTTATTATCTCTTGCCTTGTGTATTTGATTTTGCTTTTTTGGATTTAAATTCTTCCAAGACAGGGGCCAGAAACTCTCCTACTTTGCAGACATGTTTAATAAAGAACATCTACTGGCTACTCAGCAATTGGCAACATCAGTGGCTACATAAATCTAATTGAATGTGAGACTCTCGTTTTGTCCTTGTATCATAAAAATTTATTGTCCAAAGTAAACATTTAAATAAAGAATACAAATAACTTAATTCATAAATTAATAAATGATTTTAACTCTTCTACTGTCCTTTCACCTGCAGTACATTTGCCAGTCACTGAATGAAAAATTCCTGAAGGCATTGTTCTGTCCCAGGAGCACAGACTGGAAGATCTTCAATCTTGGAAGTAATCTGTAAGTCTGTTAATGATGGAAAAGTTCCTGATGAGTTCCACCTGGACTACTGTCCAGGCACAAATGCTGTTCTCCTTGACACTGAGGTACCTGCTGATCCTCCAGTAATAGCTCTTCAGGCGCAGAATGGTCTTGGTGTCCTTCATGGTCATGCTTTTGTCCTCCAGTCTTTCCTGCAGGATCGTTGACTTCAGATGATCCATCTGCTGATGGAGTTCAACAAGGAGGTTCTCCACAGCAGTCCCATTCCACACAGTGATAGAGATGTTTTTTCTGAAAATACCCAAGATGTTCTGAAGCATCTCTTGGATGACAAGAGCAGCCTTCTTCTTCTGGAACTGCTGTGGTTGCTTGATCTCCTCTGGAAACTTGAAATCCATCCTGTCTTTGTGGCAATATTCAGGCTTTCCTGTCAACTGCTTCAGAAGTTCCAGACAGGCCAAATTTCTGCTGCGCTGTTGTTGTTGGAGTTGAAGCAAGTTGTAGCTTAAGGCAAGAGATGTGGTGAAGGACAGTAGGAGAGCGATTTGGAGGATGCACCTGCTGGCCATGATGAGAACCAGAATGGTGTTTTCTTTTACCTGCACAGTGGAGCAAATTCTCCAAAAATCTGCAGTGTGAGTGTGCTTCCTCAATGGTTGCAGTCTATTTATATGGGATGGTCCTCTCTGTTTCACAGGAATTTCCCAATTTCACTTCTCCCTTTCACTTTTCCTTTATCATTTTTCTTTTACTACTTTTCACATTTGTGGATCCATTTACAATAACAATCAGAACACAATTTTTATATATTGTTACATTTGTAAGAATTTTTAAAACTTAAAATTTAAGCACCTGTGTTACAGAAGGTGATGTTTGTTCGAGGATGTTGGTCCATTGCTCACTTGCAATCCTTTATCTTCTTCCTTCCCCTCATCTGAGCCCCTTTGTTATTTCCAAGATTGTCCCTTTTAGATTCATCTTATTTCTCTTTATTTTATTCATTTATTTATGTATGTTTTAGATTTCTCATTAAAGTAAATCTGTGACAAAAATTTTAAGCTTTTATTTTGTATAATATATGTAATGCAATATATATTTTGTATAATATATGTCTAATATGTTTATAATATATATATATATTTATAATATATGTGAGGGAAGAGATATACAAATTGAAGATTTTTTTATTAAAGAGAAACAAAAACATGTAAAGGGTAGAGGTTATACAGAATTCCAAAAAAAAAAAAAGATAATAAGAAATCACTAGTTAATAAATTACATATTGTCCTCTTAGAAATAGTTGTTCAAGTTACAAAATTAAAGCATACAAAGTAGATAGTCAAACAGTGAGAGTATAAACAGCTATGCATGCATAAATCTCTGCATGTATTTCCATACTTTCTGTATTAGAGGGAAAAACAAAACTTAGTAAGACAAAACAAAACAAATTCCTATAAAAACATGAAAGCAAAAAGTCATATAAAACCACAGTACAAGGTGATCTACAATGATTACTGTGTTATTTCTTACTATCTCCAATAGAATGTCTATATCATCAGGCGTAATTGAATATAGCAATATAATTGAGTATGGCAGTACGTAACAATATTAGTAAAACAATCATTGTAGACAGTATAAAAGTTCAAAGGTAGGTAATACACAAACCATAGTGGATATTCTAGTGGATCTTGTCATCTTAAGTGCAGTTGCCTATACTCTCAGACTTGATACTATCAATCATAATAGCTTTGAAAAAATCTATCAATACAAAACAGCGATCAAACAAATCAGATTTGATTACGATCAGTCATGGTATAACAGTGTAGGTTTTACAGAGCTTTAGATTAAGTTAATAGGAAATTAAGGATGATTACCATACTATATCCTGTTATTTTTGGAATTACTGTCTGTGCCCTCAAATCTAGTACAGGTAGAATGACTGGAACAGAATATAATACATCTAAGAAGAGTGGTATGAGTAATATGGGTGTGAAATCCTGGTGCACTATTAACAATATAGCGTATCAAGGCCATCTATGTTAGTTTCTAGCCATCCTTCTCTGCCCCATTTCTGCTATGCTATTTTTCTGCCTTTGTCTGGTTTTCTCCTTCATTCTACTGCCTGCCCCACTCATTGAGGCCTTTCTGCCACTTCCTAAAATCCTGGTATTTTTTTTCTCTTTCTCTAGAATGTCCTTCAGTATTCTCTGTAGGGTTGGATTGGTGGTTACAAACTCTCCCAGTTCCTCTTTGTCATGGAAGCATCTTGTTTCTCCATTAATTTCTAGTGACAGTTTTGCAGGGTACATCAATCTGGGCTGGAGGTTATTTTCTTTCAGGGCTTGGAATACTTTGCTCCAAGCTCTTCTTGATCTGATGGTCTGTGTAGAGAACTCAGCCGTGATTCTGATGGGCTTACCTTTATAGGTAATGTTTCTTTTCTGTGATGGCTTTTAATATTCTGTTTTTATATTGACTTTCTGGTATCTTGATTATTATATGTGTGGGTGTAGCTCTGTTTTGGTTGTAGGCAGCTGGAGTTCTGTATGCGTCACATAACCAAATGTCACTTTCTTTTCCCATGCTTGGGAAGTTTTCCTTAATTATTTCTGTGAATAACTTTTGTAATTCGCCTGTATGTATTCCTGCTTTTTCGTTCACATTTCTGATTCTTAAATTGTAGATACTCATGTCATTTTCTAGCCTTTGTATTGTTACTGCCTGTTTCCTTGTTATTTTTAAGAGATCTTTCCTTTCATGATCACACATTACAAACTTGTCTTCAAGTTTTGATAGTCTACCCTTAGTATTTTTTAAGGAGTTTTGCCAGCTTTCAATGGAATTTTTAATTTCTTCGTAATCTCTTTGAATCTGCTTCATGTATTCTATATTTTCTTTATATTCTTTATCGAATATTTCTCTCCTTTTTTTGTGTTCCTCCCTTCTTCCATCTGTATCATCCTGAGAGATGCTTCCTGAGAGCATTTCCTTTATTACTCTACTCATATCCTTCTTTTCCTCATTTAATATTTCAGTTTTGAGCTCATCTACAAGGTCCTGAAGATATCTCTTAATGTCTATTCAAGCCATGTATGGTTTTGCATGTTTGCTGCCCTCAGTCTCCCTTGTTTTTCCTTCTTCTGGATCAGTGCTCTCAGATTTCTGGGCTGGAGGCCTCCTCCTGCCTCTCTCTCCTGTCATTGTCCTGGCTTCTTCCACACAGGTTACAGTGCAGGTCCTAGCCCCCTTCCCTGTTGGCCATGTTTCCTCCGAAGCATGCTGGCGAGGGACCTCTGCCCTCTCCTGCCTGCTCTTGTCACTGAGGTGTAAGCAGGGGCTACGTATTCCTGCCCCTGCCCACTGGGCCACCAAACTTCAGGTGGTTTCACCAGCTAGTGCATGCTAGGTGCAGGGAATCAATTTGGGATGGCTCAGTGGCTCCTGGCCAGGGGAGCAACCCAGTCCAAGCAAATCCCACGAATCTGTTCTGGGGAGAGAGCCACCAACTGAAGTCACTGTTGCTCCCAGTTCAGGCTCCTCCTGCCAGGTTCCAACATGTTGCCCATTTGGTTGCACCCTTCCCATGGAGGGGGGTCTCATTCCCAACACTGACCATGGATTAATGAAGGTCTCTTCACTGGCTGTGCTCTCTGTTGGGCTCACCAACCCCTGACTTCAGTGCTGTTGTGCTTCCTATGAGTGGTGGCGGGAACAAGTTTAGGCGGCTCTGCCTGCCAGTGCAGATTCAAGCTGGTGCAAACTTGGCGGGTCACCACGAAAACACTGTGTCTGGTAATTTTTAGCTGTTTACAATTTTTAGTTGTAGTCCCAAAGCATTTGACAAGCTTTTTTATGTTTTAATTTCTTCCTGTGTCAAGAGGATCCATCTCCCTCTGTCTGGATCTCTCCAGGGTGTTTTATTCTGGCACATGAGTTGTTTCTCCCAGAAGGCTTTGTATTTTGTTGCTCAAGGCCATCTTGTCTTCTTCACAAATTGAAGATTTGTAATGTTTACTTGTAGATTTATGTGTCAAAAAAATGAGGAAATATCTGGGATTAAAGAAAGGACAACAAAGAACTTGAGAACCAAGGAGCCCCCAAATGGCCAAGAGATGTTAACCGAGAATGCAGTCACAGAATTGCAGCAGAACCTGGGTAGGGTTTTGCAAAAATTATGATGATAGATTAGGTTGTAGGTTAATTGTAAAATTCTGTGAGTCCTTGGAATGAGAAATTGTGAAACCAACCAGCCAGGATTTCTTTTAGGCATTGAGAAGAAGCTGTTGTGGATGGAATCAAATTTGAGCACAACAGAAGCAATGGGCACAAGGAAAGATCATTTTAGGGCAGTGTTGGTGAACCTATGGAATATGTTGTTTTTCTTTTAAGACAAAAGGTGTTAACTGTATGAGTTGTTTATTCTAAACTAAAACCTCAGTATCCAACTTGAATTACACTGTTCGTTCTTTGCAATAAATAAGTGGGTCTTGGGTTGTAGTTTGGGCACCTGTCTGTCATAGGTTTACCATCACTGCTCTAGGGACTGAACCATTCAGAAAACAAGCTGCTGACCATTTTCATAAAAGCAAAAGAAAAAGGAAGTCTTAGAGAAGCCACTGTTACCGCTTTATAGTTCTACACACGTGGAAGACAGAAAAGTGTGAAATGTAATCTAATACAAATTTAGTATTAGGAAAAAAGAGTCCTAGATTAGTTTATATGAAAATCATGAAAATTTCTCAGGAATACATGTATAAGTCACTAGTGTAGCATATTGTCACCTGAAGATTTTTAAGATACTAAGAAATTACATAAAACAATCTCAACCAGAATTGTAACATGTCAGAAATGGAGTCAGAGATGTGGGAAATTACCAGGAATGAAATAAAAAACTACATATTGGTAAATTCCACAGTCACGAGACAACCTGCCATCAGAGTAAATGCTTCAGCTCATAGTACTAGCAACTACAATGAAACAGTACAAAAAATTATTATGTACTGACTATGGAGTATTTGATGATAATGGGTTGATATAACATTATATGGGTCTGATTATGAGGTAAAAAGACCAAAACCTAGCAAACATTGCACAATACTAAAAATAATGGTGTACCAAAGGTGATCTTTTTTGGTTAAACTCTGCTGCCAGAAATATGATAGGAAATATTGATAACTGTGAGTATTGATGATAAATTTTAGTATGATGAAGATGTACAAAAGCTCTAAGGTCAAATAGCAAAAGCAGTAACCAAGCATATTTACAATCACAATGAGAGGGACAATTTTCTTCCCTTTCAAATTGTTGTGAAAGTTAATAATCATCCAATACAAAAGTTCATAAATGGTCAGATTCTATCTAGGTATAGAAATTTAAGGGGCTGATCAATATAGGACAGCTTGGTCAGTATTAAAGATACACAAATATAAATCAAATTAGTACTAAAGTAATCATTTTTAATTAGATTTTCAAAGGATGTGTTAATTAGGTGTTGTAATATAATCCACTTACTCATCCCATATAAACATAATTAAACCTACTGAAGAATGGGAATGGTTAAATATTTTAAATATCTGGAATCATGTCTCCCTTTGTACATGACAACCAGAGTGTGACTGTGACTGTGCACATCAGCAGGTGGGGTCTGTGGCTCCTGTGGTTGTATCTGAGCAGGTCTCTGTGAAGCAGTAGTGCTGCATGTTTTTGAGGCTGTGTCAGAAATGATGCTGTAAGGTCTCCTTTGTTTACTGGCATCTTTATTGTTAGTCAGCCACCATGTGAGTGGTCTGACTGACCCTAGCCTGCTTTCTTGAAGGAAGCTCTAACTAGCTCACAAGCAGGGACTTTGTGGAAACAGGTGTTGAATTTCAAACTTTAAAATTTAAAGCAATGGAATTATCCCTTTAATTGGCAGTACCATTTCCAGAAATGACTTATAATGCTTCCTACATAAGAGGGGTGTATGTGTGAGTCTTTCTGTTATACACACATGAAATATCTGTAAATGTTTATGGTGCTATGATAGTAACAAATGAAATATGCATTGATACAGAATTACTTAATGTGGTATAGAAAAAATGGAAAATGTTGAGCCATGAAAATAAAGATCAGCTGATATAGACCAATAACACAAATATATATAATGAAAAGATATGGATATGCTATTACTTGTTCTGAAAATTAAAAAAATGTACGTATGCTAATATATGCACATGATCTTTTACTTTAGTGATACTCTCAAATATAAATATAAGGGCAGTTGCTTGAAGGGGTAGTGCTGAAGGGATGAAGATGCAGTGTGATAGCAAAATCTATTTCTTTTTACTTAGTACCTATCTACACATTTGTGAGTGAGGTTTATCCCCTTGATAAGAACATACTTTGAAGAGAGTGGCTTTAGGTTTCTTCTTAATTTAGCACACTCAAGAGAATTTCATGTTACTAAATGTCATAGTTCCTCAGTCTTTTGTTTTTTTATTTTGGGTACTAGAGATCAAGCTCCTGATCTTGTGCTTGCCAGGCGGTCACTTATGCCCCTGTGCTAAATCCCCAACCCATAGTGTTACTAAAGTTTAATCTTCCTTCTGTTTTATTCACATTTTAAAGTTTTGTAAAATGAATGCAAATTGCTTGTATCTTTACAAAATATAGTTACATAGGAGAAACAAAAGATTTTACCAAGCAGCCCTGTTGGGTGACTATGGCTCTCAGTCTTAAGAAATGTTGAAGATGGTCATACACTTTGGCTGTTCCAGCACATACCTTCTAAATTAGTGACTACTTAGTAGAGAGATATGTAGAAGAGTGGAAACTGTCTGTCTGTGGGCTGGAGTCACAGAGGATCCCTTTGAGAGCTTGAACTGATGGCAATGTCCAGTGAAAGACCATCCACCACGGGTGGCCAAAGGGTCTCAGATTAAAAAGCCCAAGGTCCAGTATTGGCAACTGACATGTCTGTGCCAAAAGATTGAAGGATCTGTGCCCAAACCCTGAGGGATCTTCCCTGGAAGCCAGAAGTTGACATCTAAGATCAAGACCAGGATTGAAACTCATGTGAAGAAAAAACAGCCAAAGCTCTTTACAAAAAAAAAAAAAAAAAAAAAAAAAAAAGTTGCAGATACCCCTCTGAAGAGAAGCAGATCCCAGAGAAGCTCCTCTAAGGAAGATCAGCTGAAACCCTTCCCATTTTCCATGTTATACCATTTTGAACCAGTTCTCCTTAAAGCTGGTCTTCCATGCCCAGAACCTTGTTGACTCAATCCAGATAGGCACTCCCCACTCAAGCTGACTGTTGTTAATTAATTAACCATCACAGCTCCCAAAGGCTGCATTCCCAGGAGGGAGATATTGGCAAATGGCAGAGCTTATGCAGCCATGGCTCAGTAGGTGCTCCTTAGGCCTGGATTTGTGTGGCCAGTAAGTGGATTTTGACAAGCTGGACTCTCCTCACTCTTTTGCTCTCTGACTCTGAGGTGAGCAGTTTTGTTCCTCCACTCTCTCCTTCCATAATGTGCTTCCTTACCACAGGCACAAAAGCAGTGGGGACAATCAATCATGGACTGCTTCCACAAAACCTATGAATCAAAATAAATCTGTTCTCTTAAAAAGTTAATTATAAATAGTAATTAAAAGCTAACTAATACAAGGTAGAAATGCTAACTACCATGTTTTGTATAAATGTACAATTGTGGCTCTCTGCCACATGAATATGTACAATAATTATGTCATTTAAAAAGGGAAAATAATGTTATATTGAAAAGCCCATATAAAATGGTGCATATAATAAGCTTTGGAAAAATATGTAGAGAAAAACCATTGAAAGAGAGTATACCAACAATTTAATAGTACTTTTATTTGTCTTGTGAAACTGGAGGTTGAGGACTAGGGATGTAGCTCAGTGGTGGACTACTTGACTACAATGTATAAAACTCTGGGTTCTGTTTCTAGCACTGTTAAAAAAAAAGAAACAAAAAAAAAATGGAAATGTAAGGTAATTTCATCCTTTTTTCCTTAAATGATTTTCCAGTATTCTAAGGCAGACCATGTATTCCTATGTAATAGACTAATTTACACCCCAAAAGAACTCACTAGCCATAGTTTTTGAGGTTATTCTTCCTTAACTATGTGTTTTATTCTCCACAGGCTTTTGACCCTTGCATACCAGCCTTTATGGGTTTTAGGAAAAAATAATTGTTTAAACTAATAATGTTTTTAAAAATCAGATCATCTCTCTGCTGTTCTCCTTGTATCTCTGTCAGTTATTGAGTATTGTCCACCTGTTTTTGTCAGCTATCTGCTTCATTAATTAAAGTTCTTCACATATTAAGCACTGTTACTTAACATTCCTCTTCCCATGGCTGGGAATTTAGCTGAATGACATAAGCACTTTCCTGGGAAGTGCAAGGTTGTGAGCTCTATCCCAGGTACCAAAAATAAATAAAACAAAACAAAAAAACCTGCAAAATTCCTCTTCTGGTAATGTATCATCGCTGCTATGTGTTTTTCTAATGCTTTCTTTGTGTCTTCCAATTTTGTTTTTGCTTTGTCATTTAGTGTGCCTTATCATTTTCCTACTAAATTAGGCTTTAAAAAATGTGTTGACGTGGCTTAGAAAAAAGTAATCACTAGTCCTATGAGTAACTCTCAGGTGGTTTTGCTTTTAAAAAAAACTTTTATTCCCTTGAGTTTTTTTGTCTGGTTATTGTGCTTTATTTTATAGAAAGAAGTAAAGAAACTTTCATAACAAAATAATAGGAGAATAACAATAGGTAATAAATTGTGTATTGGTATCTTTAGTGAATCAGAATATCATTAGTTAATTATCATACAGGATATGGGCATAAAATATTCTCCAAACAATATTAGCACAAAGCCTTCTTTTCAATGGACTAAGAGAAACTATCACAACTATTTTGAAATTTTTTTCTTTTCCTTTTCCTCAGGACTCAATTTATTAGTGAGTCTGTGCCACTGGACTGTGAAGTTTACCAGTGTTTGCCAGGACATCTCCTTCCCTTATCCCTGTTTCTCCTTCCCTTACCCATGGAGATGGGTGTGTCCTTCACCCACAAAGAAAAGTAGAATGGTCTGCAGTTGGTGTTCTTTTCAGTGCAGTCAGTTGGTCTCTTGCAATACCTCCAGCAGGTAGGGCTGTGAGTAACTACTTTCTTCCCAGGGCAGATCTTGTTAGGAAAAATGGGACACTACACAACTGGAAGCACTTGGAGACGTTTCTGTGATATTTACTATGAAAGCCAACTGTAAAAGTGTAAGAGCCTCCCTATAACTGGTTCTTCTAAAGTTTCAAAGTCTTCAAAATCTTTAATTTTTACTTTCTAATATGGCAAATATCCATACATAGAATCACAGGCTCTTTGTGGTGTACATAATTTTAAAGATATTTTAAAGATGTGTCAATTGTTAGTGAAACCAAAGTGTTTGAAAATTACTGGGGAGGAGCTAAAGATGGCCAATCAGTGAGAAACAAAGTACAAAGCCTCCCAGGAGAAGAAACTCATATGCCAGTATAAAAGATCCTGGAGAGATCCAGACAGAGGGAGGTGGAGCCTCTTGACAAAGGAAGAAATTAAAACGTAAAAAAGCTTGTCAAACATGCAGTGTCAGGGCTACAATTGGAACAGCTAAAATTACTGGACATGGTATTTTCACTGCGACCCACCAAGTTTGCACTCGCAAATTTGTGCTGGTCGGCAGAGCCACGTAAACTTGTTCTGGTCACCACTCACAGGAGCCACAGTAGCGCTGAAGTCAGGGGTTGTTGAGCCCAATGGAGAGTGGAGCTGGCAAAGAGACCTTCATTAATCCATGGTCAGTGCTGGGAATGATACCCCACCATGGGAAGTACGTGGTCAAATGGGCAACATGTTGGAATCGGGCAGGAGGAGACTGAACTGGGAATGACAGTGACTTCAGTTGGCTTCTCTCTTCCCAGAGCAGATTCATGGGATTAGCTTGGACTGGGTTGAGCCCCTGGCTGGGACCCAATGAGCCATCCCAAATTGATTCTCTGCACCTAGCAGGCACTAACCTGGTGAAGGCTCCTGAAGTTTGGCTGGCCCAGTGGGTAGGGGCTGGCATATACAGCCTCTGCTTACACCTCATTAATGAGAGCAGGTGGAGAGGGCAGAGGTCCCTTGCCAGCGTGTTTCAGAGGAACTGAGGCCTACAGGGAAGGGAGCTGGGACCTCCACTGTACACGTCTGTGGAGGAGGCTGGGACCATGACAGGAGAGGGAGTCAGGAGGAGGACCCCAGCCCAGAAATATGAGAGCACTGATCCAAGAGATGGAAAAACAAGAAATACTGAGGGCAGCAAGCATGCAACATCAGACTTCAATGGACATTAAGGGATATCTTCAGGACCTTGTAGATGAGCTCAAAACTGAAATATTAAATCAGGTAAAGCAAGATATGAATAGATTAATAAAAGAAATGCTAAGCATCTCTCAGGAAGACACAGACAGAAGAAGGGAGGAACACAAAAAAAGGAGAGAAACATTCTATAAAGAAAATATAGAATACATGAAGCAGATTCAAAGAGATTACCAAGAAATTAAAAACTCCATTGAAAGCTGGCAAAACTCCTTAAAAGAAACTAAGGATAGACTATCAAAACTTGAAGACAAGTTTGCAATGTGTGATCATGTAAGGAAAGATCTCTTAAAAATAACAAGGAAACAGGCAGTAACAATTCAAAGGCTAGAAGCTGACAAGATAATCTATAATTTAAGAAAAAGAAATGTGAACAAATAAGCAGGACTACAAACAGTTGAATTACAGAGGCTATTCATGGAAATAATTAAGGAAAACTTCCCAAGCATGGGAAAAGAAAGTGACATTTGATAATGTGAAGCATACAGAACTCAGCCACCTACAACCAAAACAGAGCTACACCCAGACATATAATAATCAAGATACCAGAAATTCAATATAAAAACAGAATATTGAAAGCCATCAGAGAAAAGAAACAGATTACCTGTAAAGGAAAGCTCATGAGGATCATGGCAGACTTCTCGACACAGACCATCAGATCAAGAAGAGCTTGGAGCAAAGTATTCCAAGCCTTGAAAGAAAATAACCTCCAGCCCAGATTGATGTACCCTGCAAAACTGTCACTAGAAATTAATGGAGAAACAAGATGCTTCCATGACAAAGAAGATCTGGGGGAATTTGTGACCACCAATCCAACCGTGCAGAGAATACTAAAGGACATTCTAGAGAGAGAGAAAAAAATACCAGGATTCTAGGAACAGTGGTAGAAAGGCCTCAATGAATGGGGCAGGCAGTAGAATGAAGGCAAAAAGTAGACAAACAGAGGCAGAAAAATAGCATAGCAGAAATGAGGCAGAGAAGGATGGCTAGAATCTCTAACATAGATAGACTTACTATACTATATTGTTAATAGTGTAGCAGGATTTTAAACCCACATTATTCACACGACTCTGTTTAGATGTATTCTATTCTATTGCATTCATTCTTCTTGTACTAGATTTGAGGGCACAGACAGTTATCAAAAAAATAGGATACAGTATGGTAATCTTCCTTAACCTCCTATTATCTTAATGTAAAGCTCTGGATGAGCTACACTGTTTTACCATGACTGATCTTAATTGAATCTGGTTTGTTACATCACTGTTTTGTATTGATAGATTTTATTCAAAGCTGTTATGATTGATAGTATCAAGTTTGAGAGTATATGCAATTACACTGCAGATGACAAGATTCATTAGAATATCCACTCTGGTTTGATTATTACCTACCTTTGAAGTTTTGTACTGTCTACAATGTTTTATTTTTACTAATATTGTTATGTACTGCTATATTCAATTCTACTGCTATATTCAATTATGCCTGATGATATGGACAATCCTATTGAAGATAATAAGAAACAACACAGCAATCATTGTAGACCACCTTGTATTGTGGTTTTATATGACTTTTTGGTTTCATGTTTTTATAGGAATTTGTTTTGTTTTGTCTTGCTATGTTTTGTTTTTCCCTCTAATATAGAAAGGATAGAAATACATGTAGAGATTCATGCATGCATAGATGTTTACATTCTCACTGTTGGAATATCTATTTTCTATGCTTTAATTTTGTAACTTGATCAACCTATAAAGGACAGATCACCTATAAAGGAAGACAGATCACCTTTATAGGTGAGCAGATCACTTATAAAGGAAAGCCTAACAGAATCACAGTAAACATCTCAACAGCAACAATAAACTCAAGAAGAGCATAGAGTGAAATATTTCAGATCCTAAAGGAAATGGCTTCAACCCAGACTGATGTTCCCTGCAAAACAGTCCTTCAAAAGGGATGGAGAAATAAGATACTTCCATGACAAAGAACAGCTGAAGAACTTCATGACCACCAAACCAACCCTGCAAAGAATACTGAAAGACATTCTAGATAGGCATAGGAAAAAACCACAAAGCAAGGCAAACAAACAGAGTGTAAAGGTAAAAAATCAACAGCAGAAAGATAATATTTCAAAAGTGAACC
This sequence comes from Hydrochoerus hydrochaeris, assembly GCA_004027455.1. Lineage (NCBI taxonomy): Eukaryota > Metazoa > Chordata > Mammalia > Rodentia > Hydrochaeridae > Hydrochoerus > Hydrochoerus hydrochaeris. The sequence continues at coordinate 17,246 of PVLA01007225.1, read as the reverse complement.
AATGTGTATGTTATAACCATTAATGCAAATGGCCTCAATTCACCAATTAAAAGAAACAGACTACCAGTATGGATCAAGAAACAACATTCAACCATATTCTGTATAGAAGAAACCTATGTAGCCCAAAAATAAACTTATAGACTGAAAGTCAAAGGATGGAAAACAATACTTCATGCAACAAGATTCCCCCAAAGAGCATGTGTAGCTATTCTGTTTTCAGACAGTGTGAGCTTCAAACCAAGAATGATCCAAAGAAATAAAGAAGGTCACTACATACTAGTTAGGGGAAAAGTTCAAGAAGAAGAGATAACAATCTTAAGTATCTATGCACCAAATTTGGAGCACCCAACTATACAAAACAAATATTAACAGAAATGAAAAATTAAATAAGCAATAACACAATTATAACAGGTGACCTTTAAATAACATTGACATAAAGGGACAGATGAACTAGACAGAAAATCAGCAAAGACATAACAGAACTGGATCACACCTGTGAACAAAAGGACTTGGTGGACGTATACAGAGTGTTCCACCCAAAACATCAGAATATACATTCTTCTCAGAATCACATAGAATGTTCTCTAATAGAGACCATATACTAGCCCACAGAACATGCTTAAGTAAATGCAAAAAACAGGAATTATCCCATGCATGTTATTGGATCATAGCACCATGAAATTAGGAATTAATGACAAAAGAAAATGCAAAAATCCCACAAACACATGGAGATTGAGTAATACACTCCTGAGCAATCAGTGGGTCATGAAGGAAATTAAAGAAGAAATTAAACAATATCTGCAAGCAAATGAAAATAGAAATACATCTTACTTTAATCTGTGGGACACAGTAAGGGTTCTTATTATGAACATGTGTTGGGCTTTATCAAAAGCTTTTTCTGCATCTATTTAGATGACCATGTGTTTTTTGTTTTTGGCTCTGTTGAACTGGTGGATTACATTTATTGATTTGCATATGTTAAACCAACTCTGCATTCCTGGAATGAACCCCACTTGGTCATGATGTATAATCTTCTTGATGATTTGCTGCATTCTATTTGCCAGTATTTTATTGAGACTCTTTGCATCAATTTTCATTAGTAAGAGTGGCCCATAGTTCTCCTTTATGGTTGGATCTTTCTTTGGTTTTTGTATCAGAGTAATACTTGCCTCCAGGAATGATTTAGGGAGAATTGCTTTTTTCTCAATTTCATTGAAGAGTTTAAGAAGTACTAGTATCTAATCTTATCTTAAATTCCTTGTAGAATTCAGTTGTGAATCCATCAGGACCTGGGCTTTTCTTCGTTGGTAAGATTTAATTATATTTTCAATTTCAATAGCTGATATTGGGTTGTTCAAAATTGCTATATCTTCTTGGTTGAGCTTAGGTTATTCCTATGTTTCTAGAAATCTGTCCATTTCCTCTGTGTTTTCCACTTTATGTGAGCAGAGATTTTCAAAGTAGGCATTCATGAACTTTTGAATTTCCATGGGATCTTTAGTAATTTCTCCCTTTTCAGTTCTTATTGCATGAATTTGAGTTTTTTTCTTTCTTTCTCTTGATAAGGCTAGCTAGGGGTTTGTCAATTTGCTTATTCTCTCAAAAAACACCCTTTTGATTCATTAATTCTTTTTATTTATTTATTTATTTATTTTTTTAGTTTCTATTGCATTGATTTGTGCTCCAATCTTTTCAATTTCCTCTCTTCTATGAGCTTTGGGTGATAGCTTGCTCTTCTTTTTCTAGACACTTGAGATGGATCATTAAGTTGTTTATTTGTGCTCCTTCTGTTTTCTTGATATGACCGTTTATTGCTATATATTTCCCTCTTAAGACTGTTTTCATTGGATCCCACAGATTACAGTTTTTTTCTCTATTTTTATTGAATTGTAGATAGTGTTTCATCTCATCTTTAATTTCATCTGTAGCTCACTGGTTGTTCAAAAGGCTGTTATTTAATTTCCATGTATTTATGTAGGTTTTACAATTTCTTTTACCATTAATTTCCAATTTCAGTGCACTATAGTCAGATATTATGCATGGTATGATTTCAATACCTTTGCATTTACTAAGAATGTTTCATGGGATAATATATGGTCTATTTTGAGAATGTCCCATGTGCAGCTGAGAAGAATGTATATTCTGATGTGGTTGGGTGGAACACTCTGTAAACATCTACCGAGTCCAATTGCTCACTGGTATGATTCAGTTCTGTTATTTCTTAGGTGACATTTTGTCTAGTTGATCTATCTCTTTGTGACAATGGGCCATTAAGATCTCCTGTTATAATTGTGTTCTTTTGTATTTGGTTTTTGATGTCCATTAGTATCTATCTTATATAGTTGGTACTCCTGTATTTGGCACATATATATTTATAATTGTTAGTTCTTCCTCTTGAATATTACCACTAACAAGTATGTAGTGATCTTCTCTATCTCTTTTAAACATTTTAGGCTTGAAGTTCACATTATCTGCAAATAGAATAGCTACCCCTGCTTTTTGCTGGGTTCCTGTTGCATGGAATACTGTTTTCCATCCTTTGACTTTTAATCTATGAGTTTCCTTTTGGGTCAGATATGTTTCTTGTGTACAGCATATTGTGGGATCTTGTTTCTTGATCCAGTCTTTCAATCTATTTCTTTTTATAGGTGAATTGAGGCCATTCATATTTATGGATATTACTGATATATACTGGCTTGACTTTACCATGTTATGTTCCAGTTGTTTCTTCCTGGTTTTCCTCTTATTTAATTGCTTATCCTACCTGGTAGTTTCTTACTGTTGTTGTTTTGGGGATTGTGGTCATTTTTATCTCTGTCTAGTATGTCTTTCAGTACTCTTTCTAAGGTTGGTTTGGTGGACATGAATTTCTTCTGTTGTTCTTTGTCATGGAAGTATCTTGTTTCTCCATTAAATCTGAATGAAAGTTTTGCTGGGTACATCAGTCTGGGTTGAAGGTTGTTTTCTTTCAGGGATTGAGATACATCACTCCAAGGTCTTCTTGACTTGATGTTTTGTGCTGAAAAGTCTGCCATGATTCTAATGGGCTTTCCTTGATAGGTGAGTTGTGTCTTTTCTCTGACAGCTTTTAATATTCTGTTTTTATGCTGTATGTCTGAGATCTTAATTATTATGTGTCTGGGTGTACATTTATGTTGATTGTGACTGTTTAGTGTTCTATATGCCTCACTTATCTGCATGTCAGGTTCTTTCCCCAAGTTTGGCAAATTTTCTGCTATTATTTCTGTAAATACTTCACGTATATCATTTGCCTTGATTCCTGTATCTTCACTAATGCCCATAATTCTTATATTGTTGCTCTTGGCATCATCGTGAAGCTTGTGGATTGTCATTTCATGCTGCTTTGTTATGTTTCAAAGTTCTATGCTTTCCTGATCACTAACTGTGATCCTGTCCTCAAGGTCCAAAATCCTATCCTCAGCTTCCTTTAGGTGGTTTTGCACACTTTCAGTAGAATTTTTTGTTTCTTGGATGTCTCTTTGAGTTTGTTTCATGAATTCTGCTTGTTTTCTGTATTGTTCATTCAAAGTTTCAATCAGTTTCCTATGCTTGTGTACTTTTTTCTCTAGTTATTTTTTAGCTGCATTCAACAACTCCTTTACTAAAGTTGTTATTTCTATCTGTACATGGGAGAATAGTTAATATTTGATTTCTTCTATAGCTTGATGTAGTTTTTTTTTTTTTTATGTCACTCACTATCTTTTCAGAGATTCCCGGTGTGTTACTTTTGGGGTCTGCTATTTCAATGTCTCCTATACTTCCTTCTGGTGAACTATATGTTTGAGACTGCCTTTTGGTTTTTCATTTTGTCATTTTCACTCTGCCTGGTGTTTTCTATGTGTAGGAGGGGATCACCCACACTATTTTCAGACACACCAAAGTCTAATAGTTAGTTTGAGGGTATTTTACTACTGGCCCTAATGATCCCCTGTACACCTCTATTTTAGGGGTATACTCATCACATTGATACAGTCAATCTGGTGTAGTCCAAAGTTTGCCACCTGTGAGCAATGTTCCAAATTTTCTCACACTAACTGTATCCTGCTGAGATTTTCTGATGTTCCAGGTGGGAGGGTGGGCCCATCTGTAGCAGTCCAGGGCAGTTTTCAGTCTTGAGAGGGCCTCCTCAATGTTACTTGTACCAGGGTGGGCCCATGGGGGAGGTTCTGGGTAGCCTACCCCTGAAGTGGGCTTGCTCTGAGTTCCTGGTGGCAGGGAGGCCCTAGCTGGAAGTTCTGAGCAGCCTTCCCCTGAGGTGTGCTTGTGCTGAGTTCCTGGTGGCAGGGCCGGCCCTTGGTGGAGCTTATGGGCAGCCTACAACTGAGGAGACCTTGTGCTGAATTCCAGGTGGCAAGGAAGGCCCTTGGTGGAGCTTCCAGTGAGCCTACACCTGAGGTGTGCTTGTGCTGATTTCCTGTGGCAGGGTGGGCCCTTGGTGGAGCTTCTGGGGAGCTTCCCCCTTAGACAGGCTTGCGTTTAATTCCTATTGCTTTTCTTTCTGTCTCTTGGCTAATTGCTCTGGCTAAAGTTTCCAGAACTATGTTGAATAAGAGTGGAAACAGTGGACATCCTTGTCTTGTTCCTGATTTAGAGTGAAAGCATTCAGTTTTTGTCCATTTAGTATGATGTTGGCTAGTGGTTTACCATAGATTGCTTTTATTAGTTGAGATAAAGACCATCTATTCCAGTTTTTCTGCGGGGTTTTTAACAAGAATGGGTGTTGAACTTTGTCAAACTCTTTTTCTGTATCTATTGAGATGATTGTATGATTTTTGTCCTTGCCTTTGTTAATATGATGTATTACATTTATGGATTTTGCCATGTTAAACCATCCCTGCATCACTGGGATGAATCCCATTTGATCATGGTGTACAATCTTTTTGAAAGTTTGCAAAAGTCTTCTTGACAGTATCTTACTGAGGATTTTTACATCAATGTTCGTTAGGGAGATTGGCCTGTAATTCTCTTTCTCAGTTTGGTCCTTCTCTGGTTTTGGAATCAGAGTAATGCTTGCTTCCAGGAATGGATCTGGGAGTATTGCTTCACTTTCAATTTCATTAAAGAGTTTGAAAAGTAATGGTTTTATGTCTTCACTAAATTTCCTGTAGTATTCAGCAGTGAATCCATCCTGGGCTTTATTTTGTTTAATTACATCTTTAATTTCATTTATTGATTCTGGGTTATTTAGGATTTTTTATATCTTCTTTAGTCAGACTTGTTAATTCATATGTATCTAGGAATCTGTCCATTTCTTTTGCCTTTTCCTTGTTATTAGAAGACAAGTTTTCAAAGTAGCTATAGATACTTTTCTGGATTTCTGCAGTGTATGTTGTCATTTTACACTTTTTATTCCTAACTGCATGGATTTGAATCTTTCCTTTTTTTGATAAGGCTGGCCAAGGATTTGTCAATTTTATTTAATCTTTGAAAGAACCAACTTTTCATCTCATTGTTTCTTTGTAAGTTTTGAGTCTCTAATGTGTTAATTTCTTTTCTGATCCTTATAATTTCCTTCCTTTTACAGGATTTTGCTTAGCCTGCCCTTCTTGTTCTAGAACTTTGAGGTTCAACTTTAAGTCATTCATGTATGCTTGCTCTGTTTTCTATACACGAGTATTTATTGGTATACATTTCCCTCTTAAGACTGCTTTCATTGTGTCCCACCAGTTGCATTATGTAGTATTGTCACTGTCATTTAACTGTAAAAACTGTCTAATTTCTTCTTTAGTTTCATCTGTGACCCATTGATTGTTCACTAGGGTGCTATTTAATTTCTATGTGTTGATAAAATTGTTGTGGTTTCCTTTGGCATGGATTTCCAATTTGATTGCACTGTGGTCTTAGAGTATGCATGGGATAATTTACGTTCCTTTACATTCATTTAAGTATGTTCTATGAGCTGGTATATGTTCTTTTTTTAGAGGATATCTCTTTTGTATTCTGATTTTTTTTGTATGGAACACTCTTTAAACATCTCCTAAGTCCATTTGCTCAAAAGTTTTATTTGTTCTCATACTTTATTATAAATTTTTTGTCTAGTTGATCTGTCTTTTTGAGACAGCGAGGTATTGAGGTCTCACAATAGAATTGCATTAACACTTACTTGATTTTTCATATCCAATAATAATTGTTTTATGTAACTGGATGCACTAATATTTGTTGCATATACATTTATGATTACAATCTCTTCCTCTTAGATTATTTCCTTTACCAGAATGTAGTGACCTGCTTTATCTCTCTTAAACAGTCTGGGCTTGAAATTCACTTCATCTGCCAATACAATAACAACCCCTGCTTTTGCTGAATTGCTGTTGCATGGAGTATTGATTTCTATCCTTAGACTTTCAATGTATGACTCTCTTTTTGGATTAAATGTGTTTGTTGTATATAGCATGTCATTGGATCGTGCTTCTTGGTCTACTCTGCTAGTTTGTGTCTTTTGACTGGTGGGTTGAGATCATTAAGATTGATGGTTAAAACTGATATGTATTGATTTATCTTTGTCATGTTATGTTTCTATCATTGACCCCCTCCCACATTTTTTCATTTTCCTTTCCCTCTATTGGTTTGTCTATCCTGATGGATTCCTTGTGTTGGGGTTCATGGAGTTGTAGTCCTTATTATCTCTTTCTAGAATGTCCTTTAGAATGTATTGGAGAGCTGGTATGGTGGTCATAAATTTCCTCAGTTGTTCTTTTTCATGGAAGTATCTCATTTCTCCATCAATTTTGAAAGATAGTTTTGTGGGATACATCCATATGGGTTGAATGTTGTTTTCCTTGAGAACTGGCATACTTTACTCTAAGTTCTTCTAGACTTGAGAGTTTGTCCTGAGAAGTCAGCTGTAATTCAGGTGGGCTTTCCCTTATAAGTGATTTGTTTCTTTTCCCTAACAGCCTTTAAAATTCTGTCTCATGTTGAATTTCTGGAATCTTGAGTATGAAATGCCTGGATGTAGAATTGCTTTGATCATTGCTAATTGCAGTTCTCTATGCCTCACTTATTTGTATTTTTCTCTACCAGGAAAGTTATCTGTCATGATATCTGTGATCACATTTTTAATGTCATTTGTGGTATATTATTCTTGTTCATTGACTCCAATTAATCTTCAGCTATTCTTCTTTTTCTCATCTAGCAGCCTCTGGGTTGATTTCTTCTGTTCCCTTGCTAGTTTTGAGAAATCTTTCTTTTCCTGGTAACTAACTGCAAGCCAGTCTTCAATATCTGAGATCCTGTCTCACACTGGCATATTCTGCTTCAAATACTTTCAATGGAGTTTTTAGTCTCCTGTGCATCTGCCTGAATCTACTTTATGTATTCCATTTGTTTCCTATGTTGCACTTCCATAATTTCCTTAAGCTCATCTATACTTTTGTCTGTGCCTGCTGTCACATCTCTAATCATGTTATGTATTGTCTTAATCTCTGTAGTTATTTGATAGATTATTTGTGATTTCATTTTATTCCAGAGCCTCATACAATGGCTTTGTTACCACTTTGGAGAGATGTGGTGGGAGCTTTCAGATTTTCTAGCCTGATTGACCCCTGAGTTTGCCTTGGATGAAGTCGTTATCTGAGGTTCTGTGTTATTTAAGTATCTACTTCTCTCTTTTCAACAGCATGCAAAACAATTTTATACCATATATGTCTGTAATGTATCAATTATGTCCTCAAGGTTTAAGATTCCAATTGGATTAAAGTGAAAAAAGAAAAGTGGGAAAAGAAAAAGATTACAAGTGGGTTGGAGGACAATGATGGATACCACCAACTTTGGGAATCAGATGTAGAAGACTGAAGGAAAAGAGAGCTGGAAGAGAAAGAAGATAGAACAGAACAAACCACAGCCACAAGGAGGTTAAGAACCACACTCACATGAAAAAAAAGAAAAGAATAAAAGAGAAGATTGATAAAAAACTAAAAACAAACAAGAAAAGAAGAAAACAAAACAAACAAAACAAAGCTAAAAAAAATCCACTTCCAGGATTCTCTGGATTCACTAGTAGAGCCTGTGGAGACAGCATCTCAAATCTTGCCACTGTATCCTCACAATCCAGAAGTTGCTTTAAGATGTAGTAGACAAACTTAGCAGGCCTGCCCTGAGAACAGACTGATTGGGCTTACCCTCGTTCTAGCATTTTCCACAGTTCTGCACCCAGCTAGGATCTGCTGTAGGAAGCCAGCAACAGTTTTGTTCTGGGCTTATCTGGCCCAACTCCAAAATGGCTGCCAGCCAATTGCTCCTTCCTGCAGGAGAACAGAGCCCCCTGCACTGCACTCCAGCCAGCAAAGTCCTCCGAGTCACTGCTCCCCTTCACTGCCACATCTTTCCCCTGATGTGTGAGGGTTTGCCAGCTGTCACTTCCACCACGCATCCCCAGGTTTCACCAGCTCCCTTCAAGCAGTGAGCCTGGCTCCTGGTGAAGGCACCACCAGCTACTACCTTCTTCATTGAGCTTTGTCTTTTTACTGTCTCCATGGGCTTCAATTCAGTCTCCAGGCTGTTCTCTGTCCATGGGACCAACTTTCTTTTTTCTTATCTTCCTCATGATGGTATATTCCCAAGTCTAGATGGTGTCTTTCAAGAGGCTGTTTGTTGCTTACTACTCTGCCATCTGGAGTATCTTTAAAGGGACAAACTCATATAAGAAGCCTTCATGTGGTACAAATCAAATGAAAAAAGGAAACTGACAAATTAGTAAATGGAAAGAACATGTTTTATTATACCACCTGCTGTTTATAAGTTTGCGTACTGTATGCATAATAAACATAAAATGTCCTATAGTTAAATAAATATTAAATACCCAAATAAATAGATAGTTTTAATGTTTGAAAAGTCAGCTGGAAGAAAACCCCCATATAGAGATGATCACAATGTTGCCCAGTGCTCCTGAAAACATTGGGAAAATAAAGCTCGTTATGAATAGAGCCTGAATGAGAATCTTTGAAATGATAGAATTGTGAAAGTGTGATGCAGTTGATGCAAATGCTTTCCATGTTAAGCAGGACTCATTCCTTAGTGCTGCATCTTTGTGGCAAGTTTTTCTGATGAAGAGAAGGATCTGATGATTTCTGCTCTGACCACCTCCCAGGCACAAGGGCTGTAGCTCTTCTCCTTCAGGTAGGCAGTGATCCTGTGGAAGTATTTCCTCACAGCCAGTCTGGAGTCCTCATGCATCAGGAGAGGCTGTTCCAGTCCCACCTCCTGGGTCAGGCAGGCCTGCAGATCATTCAGCTGCTGATGGAGGCCAGTGCAGAAGGTGTCAAGGAGACTCTGGTTCCAGGCAGCAGATGAGTCCTGTGAAGTGAAGAGCATGAAGGTCTGCCTGGTCATCTCATGGAGGATAGAGAGGGCCTGAGCCTTCTGGACCTGCTTGCCATCAAACTCCAGTTGGGGCAACCCAAAATCCTGTCTATACTTCAGGCAGGAGAAAGTAGAGATTCTCTTCCTTTGTCCCAGGAGAAGCAAGGCCCTCCTGTTCTCTTGGCTTTGGGTCTGAGGCAGGGTGCAGGCCAGAGAGCTCGATGCTATGATGGTGAGCACCAACAGGGCCACCAATCCAGACAATGGGCAGGCCATGTGGATGCTGCTGATGCTGCTGGGCTGTCTGAGGTGAATGTGTGATGCAGAACCTTTGCCTGTGGGTTCTCTGAAGACTCTGGTGTATTCAGATGACTTAAATAGGGAACATATTAGCTTCATTTTCTGAATGCCCTTCATTTATTTTCTACTTCTGTTTTCTGTTCCTTTTTTCTCTCCACTGGTGTTTTCAGTAAAGTTTCTCCCCCACTTTGCTTTCGTCACTGCCTTCACTCCACGTGCCATATGCACTTTCATAGATAATGTTTTGCTAAATGAAATTCTAATTACAATTCAAAGGCACATGACTGCAATATTTATGGACTGAGTTTGTGTTTTTACACATAAAAATGTGAAAATTTATTTAATTAAGCATAGCATTAATACAATTATATAAAAATTTAAAGCTGAAAGTTGCATAACAGTGGAATTCACCATTCTTGTATCTTGTTAGCATCCTTTATTTCCTATGACATGTGAATACATAAAGCTTACACATTTACACACAGTGGAGTACTACTTTCCCATGATGAAAGTTTAAATTCTAGTTATATGTGTAAAATTGAATAGACTGTGTGTACACACGCTATCTGAAGTAAGATATACAGGAATGTAGGTCATATATTTTTTCTAAAATGAGAAATAAAAAACAGATAACAAGTAAGTAGTCACAGTGGATATTTGAGTTGAGACTGCCTTCATATATATCAGGAAGTTGGTTAGATCAGAATGTTAGGTTCAAGTTACCATCAAAATCTTGATTTGCAACCAAATTCCAGGCACTTACATGGTTCTAAACAAAGACTCGCTGTTCCTGAAAAGCCTATGTAAGTATAGGTAAACATTAATTGAGCCCAGATGCACGTGAAAGCCAGATTCCTGATGTTCTTATGGAAGAGGAATCTCCTTCCAATGACTATCCACTTTCAATTCCATTCCTTCTTCCTGCAAACCAGTAATGTCATCTGTATGTAGTTTCATACCTGTCCAGTATGAAACTAGTCACATTGTATAACTTCTTCCTGTGTACACCAGGAAGATGACTGGTATTTCTGGTAAATTATACATATTATATAAACCTTTTTATAGTGAGAAATTTTTTTAAGGGTGTCTTCAGTATGTTTTGAATGTATAATAGATATTTCTGTTATTTCTTGTGGGAAATGTAGTCTTGACTTAAAAGCAACCTGCATTTCAACCTGCTCTTTTGAACAGTTGATATTGCAAGACATAGGTCCAATTAGGTGCTTCTTTTTTTACATTTTAAAAATAAAGTTTATTGCTACATTTTGTTAAATGTAATGATCCTATTAATGATACATTTTGATTTCCTGTTTCCCAATGCCATCTCTTCCTATTTAACACATTTACTTTTTCCTATTTATATTTTGATTTCCTGTTTCCCAATGCCATCTCTTCCTCTTTAACACATTTACATGATATATTTTGATTGCCTGTTTTCCAATGCCATCTCTTCCTCTTTAACACATTTACTGTTTCCTAGTTACAATTTTTTCCATATTATCTTTTCTTTTTAAAATTTTTTTTTATTTTTTTGGTAATGGGGATCAAACTCACAACCTTGTGCTTGCCAGGCAGGCACTTATACCACTGAGCTAAATCCCTGGCCCTCCATATTTTGCAATCTTTTTTTTTTATCCTTTTCCCTTTCTTCCTTTGTAACTTTCTCCACCTCAGTTGCTCTTTTCCTTTTGGAAAATTTCTTCTATTTCACAGTACCTTTTGTGTATTTGGGTCAGTATCTACTCTTTCACTTTATCACTCTAAAGGACAATGCAGTGATTAAACACAAGTCTGACATATTTTACTTAAGAGTATAGTGTCAAGTTGCATCAATTTACCTAGAAAGAGTTAGTTTTTTTCTTGCCTCAGTAGTACTCCATTGCATTAAAAAAACCCTACATATCTTTTTTATTTGTTCCTCAGTTGATGAACACTGGTTTGTTTCCAAGATTTAGCTATTACAAACTGTGGTGCTATGGACGTGGTTGTGCATGTATCATTGTGGTATGATGTTTTAATTCTTCCAGTAAAAAACTCAGAAGTGATATAGCTGGCTCTAATGGAACCTCTAATTCTAGTTTTTTGAGGAGTCTCCATACTGATTTCCACCATTGTTGTACTAGTCTACACTCTCATCATTGGTGCAGCATGGTTCCTTTTTTCCCACATTCCCTCCAGTATTGGTTGATTTCTTGATGATAGTCATATTTTCTGGAGTGAGATCATATCACAGCATAATGTCAATTTGATTCTCCTTTATATCCAGTAGTGTTGAACATTTTTCAAATATTTATTTGTGATTTGTATTTCTTCATCTGACAAGTGTGTATTCCTCACAGGTGCCCCTCTGTCAATTGGGTCTTTAAGTTTGGGTGGTTCCAATATATGTTAATTCTGTATATGTTATGGATATAAGTCGTTTGAAGGACACCTGGTTGAAAATTTTCGTGCTCTGTGGGTTGTCTTGTCATTCCATTAGTGATTTCCTTGGATATGTGAAGAGTTTTTAATAGAATAATTCCCCAGTTATTCACTTTTTGTATTATATCCTCTGTGATCAGTAGTATTCTGCTCTTGAAATCTTTGCCTATACCTATGACTTGTGTCATACCTGTTCTCTCTTCCAGCAGATTTAGTATTTCTATTTTAATATTTAGAACTTTGATCCATTTGAGTTTTACTTGAGTGCATGGTGTTCGATCTGGGTGTAATTTTAGTCTTTGACATTTGAGCAGCCAGTTTTCCTAGCACTATTGATTAAAGAGTTTATCTTTTATTCAGTGAACATGTTTGGCTTCTTCGTCAAATATAACTTGTGCGAGGGTGTTTGCAGTCATTTATGCATCTTCCAGTCAGTTTAGTTGATAGTCAGGTTTTCTTTCTTTCTTTCTTTCTTTCTTTCTTTCTTTCTTTCTTTCTTTCTTTCTTTCTTTTCCAACATCCCATAATTTTTATCCAAGCAGTTTTGTAGCATAATTTCAAGTCAGGACTTGTAATTCTTCCTTCCTTGCCTTTGATGTCCAGAATAGTTTTTGCTATTCTAATTCTCTTCTGGTATCAAATGAATTTTAGAAATGTTTTATTTAGTTCAGTGGGGTATGCTGATGGTACTTGGAATAAGATTCCATTAAAGCTGTACAAGAATTTCGAGACTATATCTGTTTTCATGATGTTGATTCTTCCTGTTGATGAGCAAGAGCTATCTTTCCCTTTGCTTATACCTTATTCTCTCTCCTTTTTTAGAGTACTGTAATGTTCAATATGTGGAATTTTTTAGTTCCTGTGTGAGATTGATTCTTAAGTTCTTCATTTTTTGTATGAATGTAAGTATTTATAGGAGTGGGGGATCAAACAGCTATAGGGACAGAAGAAGTATAAAGCAGTAAGAGGAAGAAAAAGGAAATCACAAATTATGTGCATGTGTCATCTCCACACAAGGAATATAATAATGTATTGGAAAAGATGCCTATCAAGATAAATAAATAACTACATAAAATCTATCAATAGTATCAAATTCAAAATATATTATTCTCAATTTGAGTATCATTGATTACAGTATGATTTTCTTCTTAGGCATTACTTGTAATTTAGTGATTTTGGTTATTATAGAGAGTTATCTAAATTTTAATGATTCACAATATGCAATTTTTAAAATTCACAAATATATTTACTGTTGCAATAGAATTTTTAAACAACATTTAAAACTGCTAAAACTGTTAAATATATATCCTTTTGTACTTCCTTTTTAGAGTAAAGTATTTTAATTTTCTATCACCTGATCAAATAATCTTCAACCTCATTAGCTGTTACCCATTCATTTACACATGGTGAAAACTATTTTTTTCTGAAAACTGAATATAGACTCTGCTCCATTCTCTAGGATTAACAAAATCAAACAGTAAGTATAATTTGTGTTTGATTTCCATAACTCAAGCACATTTAGAAGGACTGAGGATGAAATATAAGTTAAGCATGTACAATAACTAGTGGCTTCCCAAGTTATTTGGTAAGAAGAGATCCAGTGCATGAAAGAGAGAAAAAAATGCCTCTAATGCCAGTCATCCATTTTCCACAGGATCTTAGCATGTGTCTTTCATATAGTTTGTGTATCTTTCATAAAACAATGTCTGTGTCTCTCATGTTATGTAAATAATATTCAAAGTAAGTCCTAAGGAATAATATTTCCTCAGAGTTGTACTTGTGGGGCTATAGGCCATTGTTATACCTCTGAGTGTTTGTAGTCCATGTAATTAATTTAGACAAATGGGAGTTCTATCATCCCCAAAGAGGATACATGTTTGAAACTATGTTTTCCATATTGATTTGGATCAGTCTTACATAAGTATTGAAATTCGTGAATGATGTACATGTACACAATTATCCTGTGTATCATGCAATAGAATAGATATCCACTCACATTTTCTTTATCATAGAAAGCAAAAGTTGTTTCTTTTTGCAGTGCAGTGACTGTGGATAAATAGAAAACAAATGTGTGTGCCAATGTGTAAAACATAGTGAAAGTAGAAAATGAATGTCCTGCTGGGGGAGTTAGAGACAAATGTAACTTAGTCTCTTGTGCCCAAGAAGATGGAGAACAAATTATAGGTAGAAACAGGCAGAGGTTTGAAGCAAAGTACATAAACGTAGCAAGGACTCATGGCTCAAAGATAAGTGATCATTCCCTGGTGTGGAATAGGTGTTCATGTGTGGTGCATTCTGTCATCACAGAGAGGCAAGGAAGACACATCAATAAACTCAATTTTTATATACAGAAGCAGAAATTTGTCAGAGCACAGCATTCTCTCTGGCTAATGAGCAGTGTTGGTTCCATCAAGGTTTCGTGTAGAAGATAATTAAACTCAGAGAATCAGTATTCCTATTGTCCTATCAAGGAAGAAGCAAATGAAATGATTGTTTCACAGGACACTTATCCCCACCTAGTTCATGTCAGTTACAATGGTGATACTGGTGAAAGGCATAAATCATTAAATCTTGTAAATGCTTCTTGTAAGTCAGATATTGGTCTTACTAGTTAGAAAAGCAATCATCATGGAGTTTCTTGAGCACTGCTCTCATTTTTCATAACTGTGAAAAACCTGCTCTGTGCCCAGACTCTTTTTGCAAGTGGACGCATCAGTGAAAACAGAAGACAGTGAGAGATTAAACTCTTTATTCCCATTTACAAAAGGAAACATGAAAGCACAGGTAACTCATGAACTGTGGAGCCACTGATGACACCATTGTCAGAAAAAAATACCACTCTGAGTCCCTAACTCTTATCTATTCTCAATGGATATTTTTGGCCATGAAACTCAGAGCTGCCTCTAGACTGATCTGTGTTTCCTAGTAAGTGGTTTCCCGCCTGGGAAATGCCAGATTTGTTCTCTCCAGATCTTTTGACTCTCATTGATTTAAAGTTCATTTGCTTAATTTAGAGAGATTATCTCTCTAAATTTTTTAAAAATTCAGAGTATATCTTGGTAATACTGAATATATTTGTTAAAAATTTTGTGCCCCTGGTTTCATGTCTTAAGATATTAACTTGGGGATGGGGACTTAACTCAGCAATATAAGTGACTCACTGGCAATGGTGAGGTCATGAGTTTGATCCCCAGTGACAAAACCCCCTTAAAATATGAACTAAATGTGAATGAAATCAAGAAACTGAGGCACAGAGCTCGCACACCACTCAAGGCTCATCAAATGGATGAGTGGTAAGGAGATGTAAGTGTTTCCTGAGAAATAATGTGAATCCAGCACATTACAGGAGGGTGATTCTGAAGACCAACATTTTGGGCAGCTCCCTAGTCAGCTGCTCAGCATCCCTTACTTGTAAGCAACTAAGGTTCACTGCTGTGTTGCTTATACTGATATATTTTTAGCATGTGATCTCAACTATTGGGCAGTATCATGAGAGAGGCAGAGAAGAGGAATTGGGAGAAGAAGCCTTTGGAAAATAATTTTTCCAGAAGGAACATTGAAATGCAGCCTTCGTGTTTTCTTTATCAAAATGATCATTCCAGAATCATCCTTTGAAAGCATGAATTCTCCTTACATGCACAGAAGTGGTGAACAATCATTTCATTGTTTTATGTATATGCATGCCTATGGGATTCTAGGCTCCATTTCTGTTTGAATTTCTAAATTTGACATAGATTACTTAGCGTACCGGTTCACACTGAAACTCCAATGAGTTGGGAAACCCTGGTCCAATGGTTCTCCTGAAATTACCTTTCTTCTTCATGCATGGCTACCAGAGTTTCAGCCTTTAAACACTGGCCAATGATCTTCTTAGAAAGACCTCTCCAGAATTTATATCATACCTCTAAACAGAGAAATTATATCACTCCATAGGTGTGTGTTAATTGATTCACTGCCATTTCAGGAGGCCAATCAATATTTCCTTGTTTGTTTGTACTGGAGATTTAATGCAGGACATTTTCACTGAGCTACATCTTCAGCCCTCAGTTTGTTTTTGTTTAGAGAGTGGGTCTTGCTAAATTGCTAAGTTGTCTGTGCTGGATGTGATTTTCCAGTTTTCCTGCCTCAGCCCTTCACAGTGCTAGGACCAATAGTGTATGAAACAAAGGTCCTCTTTAGAAACTGTAGACTCATTCATCTGTTTTGTATCAGTGTTACTCATGGTCCTGTTGGAAGTGACATGATCATGCTTTCTTTATTTCTTCTTGTGCTAAGGACAGACCTTTAATTGTATACTGTATTCCATGAACTTTTCTCTGTATTTGTGATCCTGGGGATTGAAAAGAGTGAAATATGTCCAGCATGTAAATTGTGGAATTAGATTTCAGGGCAGAATTCTTTTTTCATAAAATGAGCACCAAACTAAATTGATTACTTTTTCCTATTTAAAATAGCATTAGTATACATAGTACACAAAAGAAAGGTAGTCTCTCACCCACAAGTCACCAATATGAAGTCACTTTTTTTTTCAAAATTTTTGAACCTCAGCCTCATATGAGAATATATCTGGACTAATTAATTATGGATTGAAGTTATTTGTTCCCCTTTATTCTGTGCACATGAAAACAGTCACATGGGGTTCACTATAATTTTATCTTTGCAACTGAGCAAATTAGATTTAAACACAATGGTGAATTAACCCACAGAGTGAAAAAGTTTTGCCAGATAGAACTCAAGGATTAATGTGGGGAATACATAAAGGGCTAACAAAATTGGACCTCTCAAAATAAAAGCCATATCAAAAAGATACAATGGGACTCATCTCAGAAGAAAAACAGCAAGTGTTGACTAAATATTCTTAAAAGGTGTTCATCATCACTGGCCACTAACAAATGCAAATTAAGCCAGCTCTGAGATTACATATTTCTCCATATAGAATCACTGTCTTCAAGAAATCAAACAATATGAAATTCTGATGAGGCTGTGTGGAAAAGGGAACACTTCTACACAGTTGATACCAATGTAAAGTAGTATATTACAGAAATCATTACAGAATTTCCTGAAAAAATTTGAAATGGAAATTCCAGTGGACACAGAATACCCATGTTACAGTAGCACAGTTCACATCACCTCAGTCCTGTAGGTGGCTTATATTTCCATCAACAGATAAATGGAGTGGATAATGAAAATATAGGTGTCATACT
>PVLA01007224.1:85417-109148 GCA_004027455.1 Hydrochoerus hydrochaeris | reverse complement strand
TTCCCCAAACACCTTCTACCCACCCACCCAGGCCCATCATGATCACTGTCCCTATCTGTGCCCTTTCCATCCCCCCACACACACCCCCCCATGGCTCTCAAGTCCAGTCACTACTTAAGGTCCATTTGTCTCTGACTGCATTCATGTGCTCCCCACATCAGGTTCCTCCCAAAGGCCCTTTTGCTAGTAAACACTCCGTATCCTCCTTCCAAGGCTTCCTGAAGTACTGCGATGTCTTCTTCAGTTGTTGCTTTGTTTTCCTGCACTGGGGATGGAACCCTGGCCTTGCACGTGCGAAGCTGTACCCCTGAACTGGGTGCTCAGCCCTCTCTGGTGCCCTAAGAGCTCTAGACAATGGACACAATTCTCCCAGTTACTTTCTGTTCACATTTGTAAAGCCAATTTTTAAACTAAAATAATACCAATAGCTATCTATCAAACTTGCATGCCCTATGGCTCCAGAACCCTAAAGATAGGATTGATCAGTGAGGGCGAAGCTTTTGGAGCTTTCAATGATACGAACAGCCCACTGTGGCACATGTGCCATAGGTTCGCCACCACTGGATTGATATTGATAGACCCAGCTCTCTGCCTGTGTAGCTCATTTCTGAGTAGGAACTACTCACCTGGAGTCTGGCTCAAAGCACATGGTCTAGTAAAGAGGTAGTGAGTCCTCTGTCACAGGAAGTATTCAAGGATAGCCAGATAGCTACTAAGTAGGGATGGTTCAGTGACCAGGGTACAGATTTAGTGACTTTTTAAAAATTATATTTAATAATATGCTCATAGTAAGACATTGAAACAGTTCAAAAAGATAACAGTAGGTCAGGTGTGGTGGGCACACCTGTAATCCCAGCACTCAGGAGGCTGAGACAGGAGGATGACTCTGTCTCAAAAAACAAAACAAAACTAAACTAATCAACCACAAACTTCTAGCCCTAAAACTGTGACTCTGGCAGTGCAAACATTTTCAAATACAAACAATTAAAAGGGACCATTTTGCTGGTGAGACTTAACCTTTTCTCAAGTTTAAAAGAACCCTCACATTATCTCTTTCTCTTAAACGATGTTAGACTTTCTTGAAGACAATTCTGAGTATAAAATTTTTGAGAAAAATCCAGAAAGAGTATTCATTCACTTGCTTACTCTGCAAGCATTCAACATGTGCGGAAGGTTTGCCCATGGCTCCTCTCATTCTGCTATCAGAGACATATTTTTGTTTGTTTGTTTGTTTGTTTGTTTGAACTGGGGTTGAACAAGGACCTTCATACTGAGCTCCATTCATAGCGTTTTTTTTAAAAAAATTTGAGACAGGGTCTTACTAAGTCACTACATTGCCCAAACTGGGCTCAAATTCAAAGTGATCCTCCTGCCTCAGTCTCCCAGACTGCTGGGATTACAGGTGTGTGCCCCCTCCCCCTGCCAGGCTTTCCAGGGATATTCTTGGGTACCTCCAACATGATGTGCTCAGATGGTCAACAGAGATCCCCCTCTATATGGATTCCTTTCTTTCTTTTGATTTGAAGCTTTCTTTTTTTTTTTTTTTTTCCAGCAAGCTTGGCAGGAAGGGTCTCCTCTCCCTAGAAAGCCAAGGAATCTGGGGGACAGACCCAGAACATAAGGCCAGCTCCCTAAAGCTACTCTAAGTTTACCCACTTGCTTTTTTTTTTTTTCCCCTGTCTTTTTGAGACAGGGTCTCTATGCAGTTCAGGCTGGACTTGAATTCACTTTGTAGCCCAGGCTGGCCTCAAACTCACACAATCCTCCTGCCTCAGCCTCCCAAGTGCTGGGGTTACAGCGAGCACCACCTCTCCAGACCTACTTCCAGCTTGGAAGAAAGATGCTATTCCTTAGCATCACAAGTTCGGTCTTTCTTCTGCCGTTGTCACCATGTGCCTTGGAGCCAAGATGTGGTAGAACTAGAGCACTAGAAACCACCAAGCCCGCTGCGGGCTAAGGTGGCCTGGAGAGGACAGCACTGCACCGGGCCGTCAGCTCAGAGCACAGCTCCGTGCCAGCCCCGAAGCGCCCCTCCTTCCGCTCCCCTTGCCAGATGCCCTGGGGCTCCCCGTGGACATCTGGGTCACCGAGGAGGCCCTGTCCGAGGACACGGGGCCGTGGCGACCTCGGTCTGTCTCTGAGCTAGCTCCTCGGCCCTGGAGGTGGGTGTGGAGCGGGGCTGGGGAGTGACCCGTTTGCTAACAGATTTTCTTAGAAACCGAAAGCGACTACACTAAATGCTTCAGAAAGCGGGACAAGTGCGCCCTGATTGTGCAGTACACAGCTCCGAGGCGGTTCGTGCCTGCTGAGAAGGCTCAAGAGGAAAGAAGTCTTCAAAAGGCCCCTGGTCGCCGCCAGGGAAGCCTGCACCGGCAGCTGCTTTATTTAGCAGCGTCCCCCAGCTTCTCAGATATCGGGAGGACAAAGGAGGCGAAGTGGCCTCTCAGCGCCAGGCCTGCAGCCCTGCCTGACTTCACCTTGGCCTCCTTCCTTGGCATTCAAAGGTTGTCTTCTCTTCACACACACACAAAAAGTTTTTCTTCCTGTCTCTATTTCTTTTGAGGGCAGGGAGGACAACCAATATCTACCTGTAGATACTTTTCTTCATCAGTATTAGGGATTCACCCCAGGACCTTTGCATGAAGCTACACTCCTAGCTCCTCCTCTTCTTCTTCCTCTTCCTCTTCCTCCTCCTCCTCTTCTTCTTCTTCTTCCTCTTTTTATTTTGAGATAGGGTTTCCTAAGTTACTAAGTTGCTCAGGCTGGGCTTGAACTTAGGATCCTTCCGCCTCAGCCTCTCCCTGAGCTGCCTGCACAGGGGTGCCCCGCCACACTATACTGCAGACTTTCTGTAAAGCTCACACAGTAGAACTATATATCTGCTCACAGGTGGGCAATATGTATGAATATCATAAATGGCAAGCATGCCAGGTGAGGTACCACACATCTGTGATTCCAGGACTCGGGAGGCTGAGGCAGGAGGATTGCCTCGAGTTCGAGGCCAGCCTGTGCTACATAGTGAGTTCAAGGCCAGCTTGGACTTTGTAGGGAGACTGTCTCAAAAAGACAAAAAAAAAAAAAAAAGTAGCAAACATCTTCCAATGGTAAAAATATTCTATCAAAATTAAATTGGGGGGGCAACCCACTTGGGACCCCTTCTGTCTCTCTCTCTCTCTCTCTCTCAGACAGAGGCTTTCTTTCTCTCAATAAATGTTTCTACTCTTAACCTCTATTGTTCCTAAAATTCATTCTTCAGTTTTGGAGAACATGAACTTGTTCCCGACATACAGTAGGCTGGGAGTTTCATTCCCCTGTATCAATATTAATACCATGTCATCACCTACACTCTGGGCAGATGCTTGAAGGTACTGTGGAAGGGACAGTTAGTGGCTGTGTGGCCCCCACAGTGGCAGAAACACAACTTTTAGCAAAACACCCCCTCTCCCTGCACCAAAAACGAGTAGCTTTGCTGTTCCCTTTTCTCTAGGCTGTGAACTGATGACTTGAGTGATTTTAATTTGTCTCTGACTATTGAGGATTCAAAGTTTAGTAGCAGAATAAGAAAAAAACAAAACAAAATTAAATTGGAGGAGAGAAGGGAAATGAAAAGAATTGGCATGTGTTATGCATGTGTACCAACCTCCCACAAGGCATCTAATCTTTATGTCCTGCAAGTATGTATTATAATAAAAATTTTAAAAACATGTACTAACAAAAATAATTTTTTGAAAAAAACTGAAACTTGCTAAGGTGACACCATCTGTTTTCCAAATCTTTTTTTTTTTTTTTTTTTTTTTTGAGACAGGGTCTCCCTACGCAGTTCTACCTGACCCTGAATTCACTTTGTAGCCCAGGCTGGTCTCAAACTTGCAACGATCCTCCTGCCTCAGCCTCCCGAGTGCTGGGATTACAGGAATGCACCACCATACCCGGCTCCAAATCATTTTCAAAAAGTAGTTCTTCTAGTAAGTTTCATCATAATGACATTTTGTAAACATTTACATAGGGGAAAAAAACAAGAAACAGAAGTTTGGGCTATTATTATTTTGGGTGGTTGTTTTTGTTTTTGTCTTTTTTGAGACAGGGTCTCTCTATGTAGTTCAGGTTTTCCTTAAACTCACTATGCAGCCCAGGCTGGCCTTGAACTTGAGGTGATCCTCCTGCCTCAGCCTCCTAGGTGCTAGGATTACAGGCATGTGCTCCCATGCCAGTGTTTGTGGTTGTTGTTATTATTATTATTAGGAGACAAGGTCTAAAGTTGCTCAGGCTGGCTTAGTACTCCTGTCTCCGCCTCCCAAGCAGCCCAAACTACAGGTGTGTGCCACTCTGCCCAGCCGCTGTTCTACCATTATTATTGCTGTTATTATGATTTCTACTTAAGAAGCTCAGGCAGTGTTTCTTCTACCATCCTGTATGGCCTCTTGGTGGCATCTGTAAACAGAAACAATGAGAAACAAATACCCCAGAACCCTAAAAGGCCCAGAAGCGCTCAGCACAAGCACACTGCCCCACAGCCAGCCATGGGCACCTGGGCGGACCGCACACGCCGGCCACCTTGGCCGCCTCAACACAGCCTCCTGCACAGAATTTTATCTCCTGGCCACCAGATGTCGCCTTGACTCTAGATAGAGGCTGTTCCCTGAAGCCAAGCAGCTGCGGCTTCAACCAAAATCTCCCCAAGTTTGAACTCCATTCAATTTAACAAGAATTTACTTAGAAGCATAATTTATTTGTTTATTTGGTACTGGGGCTCGAACTCAGGACCTTGATCTTGCCAGGTAGGCGCTTTGCTGCTGAGCTGAACCTTCAGCCAGAAGCATAATTTTATACTGGGTACTGTGAAGTATTTTTTAAAAAAGTGTAAGTGATGCTTCTTAATCGCAGATGCCTAAAGAGAACAGCCACCGCCATGCTAATATTAGGACCTAAAGAAAAATTTCTGTGCCAGATATGGTGGGTGGCACACACCTGCGGTCCCAGCATGCTGGGAGACTGAGGTGGGTGGATTATCAGTTTGAGCCCAGCCTGGGCAAGTTAGTTACTTGGCAAGGCCCTGTCTCTTACAGGAAGGAAGGAAGGAAGGAAGGAAGGAAGGAAGGAAGGAAGGAAGAAAGAAAGAAAGAAAGAAAGAAAGAAAGAAAGAAAGAAAGAAAGAGAGAGGGGGACGGGGAGGGGAGGGGAGTGGAGGGGAGGGCAGAAGGCACAGTGGCACACATCTGTAATCCCACCACTACAGAGGCTGAGACAGGAGGATTGCTGTGAGCTCGAGGCCAGCCTGGGTTACACAGTGTGTCCAAGGCCAGCCTGAACTGCAGAGTGAGACCCTGTAAGAATGACTGATAGCGTATTCTAAAAATGATGCCTGCACTCTGGAGAAGCATGGGAATATTCCCCAGAGGGCTGGCTCTTTAATTGAAACCTTAAAGAATAAACAACATGGAGTGAGGTCTGTAAAGCTCCAGAGAGAGAGAGAGAATCACACGACAAATGGTATGAGAAAGGACAGGTTCGAAAGCCACACCTGAGCACCGATGGAAGGTCCCTGGGTGGGTTTCCTCCTCCTGCCCCTCGCTGCTGACCCAGCCAGCGCTCCCTGCCTCTTGCTATTAAATCACCTCCCTGTCCCATCACCTAAGTCTCAAGTAAGACCCTTGCATAAGCCATGCTCCCAAGCACGGACCCTTCATGTCACAGGCTTACTATCTGCAAGCCCAGGGACAGGCAGCAACACAGACCAAGGGAAACCCAGAGATGCGCTGGTGCCCGGGCAGACGGAAGGAGGTCGGCAGTGATTTCCAGCAGGTGAAGGTGTCTATGGTGAATTTTCAAGTAGAGAGTCCAATATATGATTAGTCAGCAAACATTGAGCATCTGCTGGAAGTCAGGTCCTGGACTAAGTAGTGTAGAAACAACAAGAGAAGACGGTCTGTCATCCAGCAGGAAGAACAGTCATGACATGTGTCTCATGAAAAACGAAATTAGAATTTAGCATATTCTGGGTAAGAAGGAAGATGTATATATCTAGATTTGATAATGGTTATAGTTTGTTGCCTGTTACTATAACAAAGAAACAAGGTTTGCATATTTTATAAAGAACAGAGGTTTAGCATTTTAGGGGGCTGAGACAGCTTAGTGAGATCTCTCCCTCTTTCCCTCCCTCCGTTCTCTCTCTGTCTTTTTGAGACAGGGTCTCCCTTTTCAGTTCAGACTGGCCCTGAACTCACCACGTAGCTCAGGCTGGCCTTGAACTTGTAGCACTCCTCCTGCCTCTGCCTCCTGAGTGCTGACGTTACAGGCACGCACCACTACATCCTGCCCTGTTTTATTTGTTTTTAAATAAATGAAAAAGAGCTGGGGATGTAGCTCAGGGTGAAGGCCTTGGGTTCAGTCCCCAGTACTTTGGAGGCGACAGCAACAAAGAATTTGGGTTCATGGTTCCAGCTCCACAAGAGTGAGAAACCCATTCGCCCTGTTTACCAACCTAAGGGCCTGCCTCCCAATGCTGCTACACTGAAGAATTAAAGCTTCAACACCCAGCCCTCAGGAGGCTGAGGCAGGAAGATCACCACCAGTGTAAGGCCAGCCTGAGCTACACGGTAAGTTCAAGGTCAGCCTGAACCCCATAGGGAGAACCTGTTTCAAGAACCAAAACAAAACCGTTCCAACATATGAGCTTTAGCAGGGGTGGGGGACACTCAGACTGTAACAATCATCATTCCTGTGGATCAGAACTGAGGCTGATCCACAAATGCTGCCTGGGTGACTGGAAGGCAAGAAGCTCTACATGACAGCATCGCCTGAGGAGCCTGCAGCCCAGCTGAAGAGGAGAGGCTGACTCACAGGCGATGACACAGCACGACGAGGAAGCTTACCAGGCCTCAGCGACCAGCTTGGCTAAGCGGGGCCCAGAGAAACTGGGAGGCTCGGAGCACTGCCAGATCCCCAGAGAATCCATCCTCTCCCAAGGGACGACTCCCCAGAACACATCTGTGCACCCTTGCTGGATGCAGGATACACTCGTCCGTGCTGTCCCTCTAGCCTCGAGATAGATGGGGGGTCCCCAAACTCTAAGAAGGAGGTTGAGCTTCTGGGAGGTCAAAACAAATGACAAGCCTTGAGCGCAGTGAGGATTCAAATGTTTGGAGCTGGATGGAGCAGCATTTGATAAGGTCTCATTTGATTTCTCAGTACAAATAGGTTGTTGTTTTGTTTTTTAAACTTGTGAATGACATCTTCTGGGGATTTCGAATACTGCAATGGTTTGAAGATGGTCTTGCTTCTAAAATTCATGTTGAGCCCAGCATGGTGTTGTATGCCTGTAATCCAGTACTCAGGAGGCTGAGGAGGAGGATCTCCACAAGTTCAAGGTCAGTCTGGGCTACATAATGAGTTCAGGGCCAACCTGAACTACATAGCAAGCCCTGTCTCAATCCCACCTCCCAGATCATGTTGAAATTTAATCCCCTACACAACAGTATTAAGAAGTGGCCTTGGGAGGTGATTAAGCAGTCCCCATGATGGTATCAGGTGACTTTATAACAGGGCTTGACAGGGGCAGCCCCCCCAACACGGGGTGTCTTTTGCCAAGTGTCCATTCTCTCTGGAAGACAAACCAATGAGATGTCATCTTGTGGAATTTTTGTTTTTGAGGCAGGCTCTCACTATGTGGCCCAGGCTGACCTTGAACTCACAGTGATCCTCCTGCCTCAGCCTCTCAAATGTTGGAACTACAGGTGTGCAACACCATGCCAGGCTGAGCCTATCTTAGGAGCAGAAAGCAGCCCCCGTAAGCCAAGCCTGTGAGCAAGCGCCCTGATCTTAAACCTCTCAGCCTCCAGGATTCTGCGAAAGAATCTTCCGTTGTATCAGGACCCCCTGAGGCTGAGGGACTCGGTTATAGCAGCACAAATGGACTTGGGCCACTGCGCAATGTCAGGGCAGAGATGTGGGTCACAGACTCACAGAGATACTGGCTCCAGAAGCGACCAAGGCCCCTAGAGTCCCACAGGAGCCCCCTCCCAGGTCCCCAAGGGAAGAACACATGCTTGGCAATGTGGCAATGGGACACCGTGGCCAGCCTGGAGGCGAATCCCACCTCTTCCCCCATCCCACCGACACAAAGGAATCATCCCGGAGGGCGCCCAGCCGCTCCTCCCCGCTTCCTGCCTGGATGAATTCTCAGCTTCCTCTGCTTGGCTGTCGCGTGTCTCTCTCAGAGTTGCCTCCCTCCGCTGCAGTCTGCTGCCTGAGCTCTCCAAACTGCCTGCGTGCTGTTCTTCCAGCCTTCCTCTCGGCCTTTCCCACTGTCCCACATACCGTTTTCTTTTTTTTTTTAATCTTTTGAGAGAGGGTCTCTCTATGAAGTCTAGGCTGGCTTTGAACTCACAGAGATTCTTCTGCCTCAGACCCCCAAGTGCTGGAGTTACTAAGATGCACCCCACGCCAGGCTACATTCTTCACTAACAGTGAAGAAATCCAGTCCACTGTCTTCTAACCAGCCCTGGCCACTAGGATTCTGTTACTCCACAGGAGCAAAATCTGCACTTCTAACAATTCTCTCGTGCATGTTCCCCTTTCTGCAGTTAGACATGCCACATTGAGAAGAGGAATTCTAGAAAGCGTCAGCTTTCCAGGGAGTGTAGGAGTTTATATCTCTGCAGTTTCCAGACTTTGGCAGGCTGCTGCCTAGCTCTGTGTCTTTACCTCATTGATCATTACTTTTTTACACACATCCTTCCCTCTCTCCCATAGAGAGGTTTCTCTAAGTTTATTAATTTATTTTGCCTTTTGCCCTTTTATTTTCCCCCCACTGGGGACTCAACCCAGGGCCTTCACACTGAGCTACATCCCCACCTGCCTCAGCCTCTCTGAGTGCTAGAACTGTATTTCTTCTTTTTTGTTGTTGTTTTATTTTTATTTCTTGAAGACAGGGTCTTGTTGTGTACTGTACTTTAGACTGGACTTGAGCTCATTATGTAGCCCAGGCTGCCCTCCAACTCATGGTGATTCTCCTGCCTCAGCCTCCCAAGTGCAGGGGTTACAGATGTGCACCATCATACCTGGCAATATCTCTTCTTTTCGCTCCAATAGTTTGCCCCTTCTAACTCAAGCAACTTGCTTTATGGATCTCATTCTTCACCTAATGATATCAAAATAATTTAGCCAACTATGCCATTGGGAAGATATTCTGCTGATATATACCACACACCCTAGAGTTTGTTATTGGTGAGTATAAGTATAGACTGAGAAGAAGGGGAATAGAAAAAGCAAGAAAAAAGAAGCAATGAGTTAAGGAAGGAAAACAATAGCTAGAATTATCAAGCACTTACAGTGTGCAAGAGAGTTTTTATACATTACTTCTAGTCCTCTAACCATGTTGTAAGATACCTACTGTTTTCACTTTTTAAAGGAGGGGCTAGAGATTCACCCGAGGCTTAATGAGGGTTAGAGATGAGACTCTATCCCAGGTGATTCTTGCCATCAGCACAAATTTCCGTATCAAAGAACAAGAAAAGGTCAGCTATGTGAGCGTCCCTGTCATCCCAGCACTCAGGAGGCTGAAGGATCGCCTCAAATTCGAGGCCAGCCTGGTTTCCTTGAAATACAGAGCAAGACTTGGTTTCCTTGAACTACATAGCAAGACCCTGTCTCAGAAAATAACAATAACAACAAAAAGAACAAGAAAAAAAAAAACAAGTGAAGATGAGCCAGGCATGGTGATGCAGCAGGACCCCCCAGCATGCAGGGAGCCTGAAGCAGGACAAGAATTTATAGCCCAGCTTGGGCTTAGTGACTTAGTGAGGCCCTGTCTCAAAATTTCTTAAATTGTA
Source organism: Hydrochoerus hydrochaeris (assembly GCA_004027455.1). Taxonomy (NCBI): domain Eukaryota; kingdom Metazoa; phylum Chordata; class Mammalia; order Rodentia; family Hydrochaeridae; genus Hydrochoerus; species Hydrochoerus hydrochaeris. Next base: position 99,318 of record PVLA01007224.1, on the reverse strand, counting down.
AAAAAAAAAATTTTAAAAAGGCTGGGGATATAGCTCAGTGCAAAGTCTTGGGTTCAATTTCCAGTACCGCCAAATAAAACAAAAGTGAAGACAATAAGACTTCAACAAGTGCTACTCAGAAATTAATGCTAATAATTATCTAGAAATAGAAGCTCAGTGACACAAGCACCTGCCTGGCAAGCGTGAGGTCCTGAGTTCGATTCCTGGTTCAAAAAAAGAAAACAGAAGAGACACAGTTTCATTATAAGGCTTCCCCTTTGGGCTGAGGGTATAAAATAGACACAGCCTAGCAAGCACAAGGTCCTAAGTTTGATTCCCAGTATTTAAAAGAAAAGAAAAGAAAGAAACACAGCAGTCCCCTCTTATTTTCACTTTGTGGTTTCAGTTCTCTGCAGTCAACTGCAGTCTGAAAATAGTCAAGTGAAAAATTCCAGAAATAATTCATAAATTTAAACTTGTATAGCATTTTGATGTGTCTCAAATCTTCTCATTTTTTCCAGCGTATCCACACAACATACACTTACCCACCTATTAGTCACTTAATGTTCACTGACTGTGGCAGTACTGAAACACTGCTGTTTAAGAGCTTGACCCACTTTGTAGCCCAGGCTGGCCTTGAACTTGCTATATAGCCCAGGCTGGCCTCGAGCTCACAACGATCCTCCTGCCTCAGCCTCCCGAGTGCTGGGATTACAGGCGTGAGCCGCCACACGCAGCTATAGCATATTGTTATAACTGTTCTATTTTATTGTTCGTTCTTGTTGCTAATCTCTTCCTATACCTAATTTACAAGTTAAACTTTATCACAGACATGCGGATGTGTAGGAAAAAACAGGATGGGTAAAATTTGGCACTGTGTGGGGTTTCAAGAATCCACTGGGGTCTTGGCACATAATTGAGGATACGGACTATAGTCAGACAGGGTCGAGCCCTGGAAGGACCCAGTGCAGAAGACAAAACACCTTGCAGCCGTGGGGGAGACTGACACGCCTTCTGTGGGCCTGACCTTAAGACAAAAACCAAATGAAATGCACCCACACACTTCCTAAGGATAGCATCAGGAATTGATACACTAATTAGGTCTCTGTCGCCCTGAGGAAGCCAGGAGTCACCATCCCAACCCCCTACAGGAAGAGCCAGTCTCTTTACACAGGCTCGTTTGCTACCTGACTCACTTCTCCACGTGTCCCCCATTTAATCAACTTCACCTGAGCAGTTACCCTCATCCTCTTATTGGTTGACCGTACTTCTCTCCCACCTCATGCCCGCCTTGCCAGTTCCCACGTTTTCCATCATAGACCCGCCTCACTTTGTAGTTTTGCTCTCTATACAAGACCCCAGAAAAGACAGTCTTTGGCAACTGTTATGGTTGATATATTGTGTCAACTTGAGAAGATCAGAAGCTTAATTAAGAGACTCAGTAAAGAGCCAGGGTTCTTACTTTCTAAACATCCTCATCCCGTGCAAGAGGAGGGCACAGAGATTTGGTGAGTGCTGCACCCGCCCCTCGGAAGGTGTGTGTACAATATAAAGGAGCAGAAGAGGCTCATTCTCTCCTCTTCTGCTCTTGTTGCTTTGCTGTCTTCTGCCGCTTTGAAGTGTTGCCTCGGCGCCATTCCGCCCTGCCTTGGAGCCAACTGATTATGGACTGAAACCTCTACAAACAGTGAGCTAAATAAACCTTTCCTTCCTTCATTTTGGGTATTGGGTATTTTGTCCCAGCAATGAGAGAAAAATAAGCATGACAGCAATCCGCTCGGGACCCCTTCTGCCTCTATATCACACTGAAGCTTTCTTTCTCTCAATAAATATATTCTGCTCTTTAAAACAAATAAAAAGGGTCTTTGGTTTTTCAGCACAATGAAATGTAAGATTTTCCTCTTCAATCTATGACCTTTTGCTTTACTAAATAGACACACACGCTTGCATGCACACACTTGGGTAAGAGCTCCTATCACTATTTACACGCTTTTCATCTTTGCCCTTAGCTCTAGATTCCATCTGTCTCTCTTCAGTTTTGATCCTCGCTAACCTTTCAAAATTCTGTTTCTCCCTTTTACCTTAATTCACAATTTCCCCCCTTTCCTTATATTCCTTCATATCAGCCCTTCCTTATTTATTTCTCATCCCTCTTTCTCTCTCTCTCTCTCTCTCTCTCTCTCGCTCTCGCTCTCGCTCTCACTCTCACTCTCTCCCTCTCTCTGTGAGATAGGGTCTTGCTTTGTAGTTTGCCTGATCCTGGCCTTAACTCACTATACAGCCCAGGTTGCCCTCAAACTCCTGGCAGCCCTCCTGCCTCAGCCTCTAGAGTGCTGAGATTACAGGTGTACAACACCACGCCAGTTTTTTCTTATTTTAAGAATGCGTCTAGGTTTTCAATGGCGACTTAAACTACGCTTTTCTCACACTGCCCCATTTCTTACCTTTATCTTCCGAGTTCCCGCATCGTTCCTCCCCTTTACATCTAATTCGTATCGTGCTCCCTCTTAACCGCCTACTTCCCTTCCATTTGTCTTCCCAGCTTCCTCACCAATCGTTCCATCCGCCTCTTATCCCTTTTCCCGCCTTTTTCCCCAATTCTGTAAAGCTCGAGGACCTCGTTGTCCTCTTCCCGCATTCTGCAACTAACCCACCAGTCAGACTCGTTACCATGACGACCCAGCTTCTGAAAGCCGAAGTCAAGGACCTGGTTACCATGGTTTTGGCTTCTCCGCCTCCAGCCCCGCCCGCGCACCCTGCAGCGTTGGCGCCTGCGCAGTGCGCAGCGCGTTGGGTCTCCCGGCCCGGGCGGGACGGGGCGGGGCTTCCACCCGGAGGGAGGGAAGAAAAAGGAAAAGAAAGGCAGTGGAGCTGGTATCTACGGTGGCTGAAGAGGGACGCGCCGAGCCGGAGGCTGCAGGATGGTAGGCAGTGAGAAGAGGGAGGGGAGGGGGAGCCGCGGGGCGTGGGCTGCACCTGCGGGGGTCCCTGGGGGCCGCCTTCGGTGGCAGCCGCCCTGTCTTCCCTCTGGTCCTCTGAGGCCCTCTCCCCTGGGCGCGGGGGCGAGCCGCCTCGGAGGAAGCGCTGAAAGGCACTCGGGAAGGCCTGGGGAGCAGGCTCATTTGTGGGGCCGGAGGAGACGGACCAGAGGGCAGCAGCACCGTCCCGCGTCAGCAGAGGCGCCCGGGTCTCCGCCCAAGGGACCGCGACCCCTGCTGCGGAGCAGCCGCCCGCGGAGAGGCCGTGGGTCCCCGGCAGAGGAGGGCAGGGGGTCGCGGGTCACCTGGACCTCTCCCTGCGCGGCGCACAGCGGCGGGGCGTGGGGGTTGGGGCGTGGGAGAGGACAGTTTCCGGGTCTGGGAGCGAACGTCCTGCCGCGGTTCCTGGCTGCCTCGTCCAGTCTGGGCTCAGGTGGGGAGGCGGAGAGGGCTTGAGGATTTGCCGCCGGGTCCCAGGCTTGAGGATTTGCCGCCGGGTCCCAGGCTTTGGGCTTCCTGGCTCCCGTGCTCTTTGGTCTCTGCCTCTCATCCCATTCTTTCCGCAACCAGGGCCTTCCGCCTTCCTGCTGCTTCCCACTCCCGAATCCTAGCCGCGCTCTGCTCCCTTGTCTCGAGCTCATTTTCCACCACCAAACACACATACACCCCAACCACACACCCATTCCCACCACCAAACACACACACACACACATACATTCCCACCACCAAACACACATGCGCGCGCAGACACGCACACACATTCCCTCCACCAAACACACACACACACCAGTTCCCCTGAATTCCGATTTTTGCACTACTAATCTGGCACTGTTGCACACACCCTGAGGTTCCAGCCCTGGTAATGTCCACGGAAAGGAGAGCTGCCAGGAGGAGACAGGTCCAGAATGTGGCACCAAGCACCCTGGAACTGGGAACCTGGGGCCCACGGGGTAGTTAGAGCTTTGCACCCCATCACACTCCACCCAACTTGCTTTTTGTTGCACAGATATTCCCTAGGGGAGCCCCCAGGGAGGGCCATGTCCTAAGGGAGGGCCTAAAAGGGAGATTGGACACCTGGACCCTGGGGAGGAGTGAATCTTAGCAAGAAGCACCCTAAAAGGAAGAAAAGTCAGAGAAGACTAGGGACCAAATGCCGGCATGGTTGAGGGAGGAGGGGTTAGACTTGGAGCATCCCACAACCAAGTGTGCTGTTGGATATGTGTACATCTGCAGAGAAAGATACCCCTGGGCGAAGCGTGGGCGCTGGAGGCAGCGTTTTGGGGACATCAGTGAGAGCTTATGGCCAGTGTGGTAGCCTGACACAAAATACCCAGTTCCAGTGTGGAGGTGGACAGAACAAACATCTCTGACACCAGCTGCTTGTCACTGTGCTAGGTGTTTCCCCCACTTTTGAAAGCAGCTAGGAAAGAGGAGGTCGGGGAAGAATAATATACCAAGGCTGCTATAGAAGCTACTATAGTCCGGGCATTCTTGCAAATATCACCTCATTTGCTGCCTTTGACAACTCCAAGAAGAAGGTACTTTTATCGTCTCCATTTACGGATAAAGAAACGGGCTCAGAGGTGTAGTTTGCCCAAGGTCACACCTCACGAATAATTCCAGGTTTTCAACCCAAAGGATTCACAAAACCCCCTTGCCCCTCTACAGGAAAGGTACCTGTTGGTGGGGGCATGCAAAGTTGATAGCAAGGGGCTGGATATTTTGAAGAAAGTAGGAACTGAGAGTAGAGAAGGCCAGTGCTGAGTTTGGAGCTGTGTGTTATGGAAGAAAGAACCAGATCTGTTACACTTGTCTCTGGCCCCCTTTGCCCTCCAGATGCGATTCATGCTGCTGTTCAGCCGGCAGGGAAAGCTGCGGCTGCAGAAATGGTACCTGGCCACGTCAGACAAGGAGCGGAAGAAGATGGTTCGGGAGCTTATGCAGGTCGTTCTGGCTCGCAAGCCCAAGATGTGCAGCTTCCTGGAGTGGAGGGACCTCAAAGTTGTTTATAAGAGGTGACTCCCTACTTACTTTCAGACCTGCTTGGGTCCTGCGGGGCTGCAGTTCAGCAGCAGGTTAAAAGGGCTGAGAAAATAAGTGTCTCCCAGGTCAAGGAGAGCTAAGGGCTGAGGACATATGCAGGGCAGTAATGAACGCTGTCTTTCTTTACTTTCCCAACCCCCACTTGGTTTTGCTTGAGCCTGACACTTGCTGCTCACACCTACCTCTGTACCACAGGCTCTGCCTTACCCTTGCAGACTCATTCACCAGTCGAAGGCCCTGCCCCACTTTTCCCACACCCACACATACCCTTTCTGGTTCCTTCTCCTCTCAACAGGTAAATTGTTTGGCTCAGTTCTTTGCTGAGTCAAACTAAACAGGTCAGAGGCCAAGAGGGAAGGAGACTGCATCTTTGCTTATTTCGGAGAGAGCAGTAAGAGGCAGAGTGTGTCACTCTGCATACCCGGGAGCCTCCCCCGTTGTGTCCAGCCAGGTTACAGACCTGCGACTGGGGAGGGCTGAGGCCAGATTGCCTGGGTCCTTGGGACCGCTCCTGGCTATGTCTCCTGTGCACCCTCCTCAGATATGCCAGCCTCTACTTCTGCTGCGCCATCGAGGGCCAAGACAACGAACTCATCACACTGGAGCTGATCCACCGATACGTGGAGCTCCTGGATAAGTACTTTGGCAGTGTAAGTCTCCCCACTCACCCCGTACCCAGAAATTTACTTTTTCTGCTAAACTTTGAGGCCCATCCAGTCTCTGCCCGGGAAGTCTTAGGGAGAGGTGAAGTTGGAGCAGTGAGAACAGTAATTAATCTCCCTTTTTAAGCTTTAATCCTATTAGCCAAGTCCTTTAATCTGCCCTGGGGGTAGGGGGAAAAGGGCAGAATTCTGGTACTTAATCTCCCATAGAGCTCTACTGAGACTTCTCAAATGAGGATGGAGACACCAGATTCAGGATGTGTCAGTGGTTCGTGACCTTGGCTTTTTGTTGAACTCTTCTGGAGAGGGTTTTTTTTAAAAAGAATAGTGCCTGGAAAATGGGGCATGGTGGCGCACACCTGTGGGAGGCTGTTGCAGGAGCATCACAAGTTTAACCCAACCTGGGCTATAGGAAACCTGCAGTTTAAAGACCAGCCTGGGGCTGGGGATTTAGCTTAGTGGTATAAATGCCTGCCTGGCAAGCACAAGGTTGTGAGTTCAAGCCCTGGTACCAAAAACTAAAAATAAAAATAAAGACCAGCCTGGACTACAAAGCAAGACTGTATCTCAAAACATTTTTTTAAAATTTTTAAATATTTAAAAAAGTAATACTGGAGACCCACCCACAGAGATTGTGAGTTGATTTATCCAGATTGGGGCCTGGGGCCTGGGCTTGGGCAAACCATTTGGATTTTTAGATACTGGTGAATCTGTAATTTGTATCCTACTTAACAATTTACCCAAAGTCCTTTTAGGCTCTCTTGTTTGCTCCTTATCCCATCCTGTAAATAGGCACAGGTATATCTATTTTCAGATGAGAAACAGGTTTAGAGACATTCTGTGATGTGCTACCTGGGTGTTGGCAGAGCCTTGATTAGGGCTGGAGTTTTCTACCCTCCTGACCAGATCTTCCCTGCCCCAGGGCCTGGGGAGGGAGCCTAGCCCAGCAGCTGGTGGGAACACTGTCACAGATTTTAAGGGGAAGATAATAAAAATCACAGACAAGGGTGGTGAAGGTGACTCATGTTACATGCTCAGGGAACCAGAGGCAAGAGAAAGGTAAGAAGAATTCAACCTAAGGACTAAGGCCTGGGGATCGGGAGAATGTGACAAGATGAGACTTAGCAGGATCCCAGAGTGGGAGGAGTGGGCCCGGAGAAAGTGAGGGGCCGCTGTGCACCCCAGCGCACAGCCTTACCCTCTTCTCACAGGTGTGTGAGCTGGACATCATCTTCAACTTCGAGAAGGCTTACTTCATCCTGGATGAGTTTCTAATGGGAGGGGATGTCCAGGACACCTCCAAGAAGAGTGTGCTGAAGGCGATCGAGCAGGCTGACCTGCTGCAGGAGGTACGAGCCAGGGACAGTGAGGAGGAGGAGGAGGAGGAGGAGGAGGAGGAGGAAGAGTGTGGAGCCCGAAGGGACCCTCCTCTCATGGACGCCCTGCCCACCACTGAGGGGTCCCTCTCCCCACTCCATGCCCAGCAGGCCGTGGAGTGGGAGGGAGCAGGGCCATCACCCACCTGTGGCAATTGTCCCCTCCTTTAAAGCTCTGTCCTCCTCTTGAGACGCAAGCTATCTTGTCCCTGCCACATTCCCTGGATTCCTTAATGCTTCTCTTGGCCTAAAGTGTTTCTGAGAGAACCGGAAAGACGACATGCGGTAGATCAGTCTTTCCTTCCCTGACTTCTCCACTTTTTACAACCCACACTCAACAGCCTCTACTTCTCAGGAGCAAAAGGCTGTGGAGACTGGGAGGCCAGCATGGGGGCAGCTGGTGTCGGCTGTCCCTGTGATCCAGTGCCCCACCCTCACCCCATCCCTGCTTGCCCTCTCTGCTGTGCCACCGTGAGCCTTGGTGCAGGGAGATGAGTCACCGGAATCTGCGGTGACAGTGAGGAGCAAGCCAGGCTGAGCTGGCTCTGAGGAGGGGGAGAAGGGGGGCTGGGGGGGCTGGGGGAGGGGGTTCATGCCTGCAGAAGAAGGGGCTGATCTGAACTTGCACCCTGATGGTCCACGGACCCCTCTCTCTGTCTCTGTCCCTCTCTCTCTGTCTGTCTCTCTCTCACGTGCCCTATCTCACACCCCCACCTGGTTGCTAGTGCTCTGATCAGACCCTAATGACTCATCTCTCTGCAGTCTGGCTCATTTTCCCCTCAAGGAGCTGGTACCAACCTCTTACTGCCTGCTGCTTACCTGAAAATCAGGACCCAACCGTCTGTACCCCCAGGCCCCCAAAAGCGAGTTTCCTGTCCCCAGTCCCAACTTCACTGCCTTTACCCTCAAGTCCTGGGGCTGACCCCCCCAGTGCCCCCAGCTCCTGGCTTTGGGTTCTCTGGGTGGCAGTGATGGACTCAACCTGGACCCTCATTGCCACCCTGGACACTGGGGTGGTGCCCAGAGACTAAGCCCAGAAGGACCCACAGGTGCTCAGCCTCGGACTCACATTGGTTTCTTTCCCCTTCCTCATGTGTCTGCTTCTGCCTCGGCCGCTCCCTCCCTGGTGACTGCTGTGTCCTGCCCACCCTGTCTGCCTCTCCTGGTGTCTCTGCGTCACCCCTGTCTGTCTCTGCCTCAGGAGGATGAGTCGCCACGCAGCGTGCTGGAGGAGATGGGCCTGGCGTAGCCCCCGCTGGCTGGGCCCTGTGGAGCTGGGGGCGAGGCAGGGCATGGTGGCTGCTTCTCCCGTGTCCCTCCACAGGACCCTACCTGGCTCCCCTCCTTGGCCACCTCACCTTCTTTAGAAGGAGCCATGGGCTCTGGCCCTGCAAACATTCCTTCCCTCCACCCCAACCTTTCCCGCTGAAGCATTAGGAGCCAGCAGGCAGGAAGACATGACCAAGATGGGGTGCTGTTTGGCTTTTGTTCCCTGCCTTGGAAGGACCAGTGTGATCCCAGCCATCCTCCCCCCTTACCACTGTAAATATATAAATATGTCAGGTTAAAGGGAAAAGGTTTTCAGGGCTCTTCTCTCCCTCCTGCCCCAAAACTGACCTCCGCCCTTGCCCTAGCCAGCCGGGCCGCTCCTCTGCCCGGGAGGGCCTTTCCCTCAGCCTCCCATTTCCTCCCTGGCTGCAGTGTGGCCTCTGTCCGGTGTCAGGGCAGAAATAACGTAATTTTTTTTAAACTTGCCGCTTTGAGGGAAGGAAGGATCAGGGGAAGGGCAGGCTTTCTGGGACACTGGCCCTGTCCCTCCCTCCTTCACCCCACTTTCTGGGTGAGGCAGGAGCTAAGGGACAGGGTGGCCCAAGTGTCCACCTTTATTTCCTTTCTTCTGAAATAAAAGGAAAAAGTGTTTCTTGGACGTGGCTTGCGTCAAGCTCTGTGAAGGAAGGCCCGGAGCTCACCGCCTATTCACTCTTCCTGGAAATGAGCTTGCCCAGCAGAGGAAGGAAAACAAACAGACACGCCTTCAAACTGGAGTTTCAGCCAGCAAAGGAGTTTTTAGAAGTGCTTTCCATACAGTGTCGGGAGCTCACTTACCCTGCCAAATGCATGCCCATGTAGTGAAACTCGCCTACACTCTTAGCTCGCAGCCCTCGCACACTGATGCCTCTCCAGTCACTGCCCTGACCCCATGAGGGGCAGCTCTGGGGCTGTGAGTCCATTCTCTAAAATTCCTTTTGTGGAAGGTTTCATTTTCCGAGTTATATTTTATTTGAGGATGGAATCAGGAGTCCAAGATTATCTATGCTCAGAAAAAGGTTTGGAGATGACTAAAAACAGGTGGTTGCCAACCCTTCTCCCGGAATTTCTAGTGAAGTGTGGGACCAGGGAGTCCTGGGAGTCGGTAGAGGAGTGGGTGGGTGATGGGAAGGGGGACCCCGGGAACCCGCCCAGCACCTGGGGAAGAAGAGCTGCCCAGAGCAGCTGCTGGTGGCTTTTTCCTCTGAGATAGAAGCTTGCTGGGCTCTTACTACATTCCACTCATGGAGCTGGAACGGAGGGGTTTTTAGCAGGCGAAACATTCTCCCCCAAACACGGTTTCAGCGTTCAGCCACTCGACTCTGGCTTCGGTAAAGGGCTCGAGGGGCAGGAGGCAATGGGAGCAGCCGGGGATGGGCTCCGTGGCTGGCGCGTCCCTCACCGCCCCTGGAGAAGGGCCACACAGGCCCAAGGGGTCGGGTGAATAACGGAGAACAAAGTCCTAATAAAATAGTCACTTTTATTTCTTAGCAAAACTATTTCCTCCGTGAGGGGTATTTACAGTAGAGAAAGGAAGGAAGGGGTCAACTCACAGCCATGTGGAGAGGGCGGGAGACAGACACGCTTTTTTTTTTTTTTTTTAACACAATTAATTAGAACTGCTGCTTCCAGTTCGGACCGGGACGTCCCCAGACAGACTAGCTGGAGACGAAGCCCCGTGGGGAAAGGAGCCTCACACAAACCACTTGCCCAACGCGGCTGGCCGCGGGTGGCCAGTGAGTTTCGACAGTTGGGAGCGGAGATCCGACGCGGCCCGGGGTCAGGGCGGCGGGGCGGGGCGGGGCGCATGCAAACACCGGGGGGAGGAGCCACACGGAGGGGGGCGGGGCCCGGGGCGGGTCACGGGCGGCGGAGCAGCACGTGCTCGATGTAGTTGCCGAGCTCCTCCTGCTCCTGCAGCCGGCGCTCCTCCGCCTCCGCCGCCTCCTGCGCGCGCCGCGCTGCGGCCTCCGGGTCGGGGTAGTGGCGCGAGGGCGGCAGGGCGTGGTGGTAGTGACGGCGACGCGAGGCCGCAGGCGGCTGCAGCGTCCGCGGCCGAATGTAGTTGGGAAAAGGGTGGTAGGGCCCCGGGGCGAACCCCTCATCCTCCTCCCGATCCCAGGGCGGGAGCACCTCGTTCCAGTCCGCGAGGTCTTCGCGGGCGGGGCCGGGGGCGGGGGGCGGGGGCTGCGGGGAGCGGACGTGGGCGAGGGCGGGGGCGGCCCGCGGAGGTGGCACGGGCTCGGGAGGCGCGTTCTTCTTCCGCTTCCGCTTCTCCTCCACCTCCTCGATGATGCTGACCACGTCGTCCGCGGGCAGGTGGAGTTTGGTGGACAGCTCGATGAGGCTGTCAATGGTCTGCGGGTCCATCTCCTCGTCGTCGTCCTCCTCCTCCCCGCCCTCCTCAGCGCCCTCGCCCTCCTTCCTTCGGTGGCCTGGTGTCTCCTCCTGGGAGCGCTTGTCCTCGGCGCCGGCTTCCCCGTCCTCCTCTTCCTCGGCAAACAGCAGCGCGTTCTGCCGCGCCCTCTCCGCCTCCTCCGCCTCCGCCTCCGCCTCCGCCGCCTCCTCGTCCTCCTCTCTCAACCTCTCCTCCCCGCCGCGTCTCTCCTGCTCCGCCTCCTCCTCCCGCTCGCTCCCTCTCTCCTGCGTCTCCTGCAGCCCGCGACCCCCCAGGCCGCGCTGCCGGGCTCCGCCCTGCAGCAAATACTGAAGCAGCAGGTCGGAGGCGAGGTCTGCCAGCCGCTCCTCCTGCGCGGCCGCCTGCCGCGTGGCCTCCGCCTGCCGCCGCCCGGCCTCCACCTGCGCTAGCCCTTGCTGGAGTAAGCGCTCGCTCGCCTCGGAGCCGCCCAGCAGTGCGCTCTCCGGCCGGCGCGCCTTGGGGAAGGGGGCAGCCAGGCCTGGGTACGCCTTAGATAAGGGGGCCAGAGCCTCGCCCAGGTGTGTTTTCGGGGAGGACACTCCTTCCCCAAACTGGCTGGCTTCAGGAAGGGATCCGCTCTCAGACACACGCGCTTGGAATTGCGAGGGGGCCGGGGGCGGCAGAGGCGCGCGCTCCGGGACGCGCGCCTGGAACTCTCCCCAGGAGGCGCGCCACACGCGTTCAGGCCCGGGGCTCTCCAGGTTGACGCGGGTCAGCGTATGCGTGCGGGTTTCGGTCTCTGCAGCCGCCGTCTCTTGCTGGCGCTTGGCGCTGCTCGGACTGAAATCTCGAAGTTCCTGGAGCAGGGACGCTAGCGCCTCGAGCTCCTCAGTAGGGTCGCCCGCCACGGGACTGTTATCCTGAGTCTGGGAGCGAGGCGGGGAGGCGGGCGCCTGGGTCTCTGGCACCGGGAGGCTATGCGTCTGGCTACGCACGGTCTCGGTCAGCAGAGCTTCTGCTGCGTCTTCCGATGGACCCTGCGTAGAGCCACCCGGTGCCGGGGGCGAGGCCGGGCGGTCCAGTGCCTGCAGTAGCACCGCGGCCAGCGCCCGGGGATCCACGCCCTGGAAAAGCTCTCCCTCATCCTGCGGCTCGGAATTTCGAGCGGCTCGGACTTCTGGGGTACTGTCATCCTTTGGCCCGGGCACTGCGTCCCCAGCTACCACCGGCTCTTTATGCTCAGAGCTGAGGGGAGGAGGCTGTGCCTCAGGGCGCCCCGGGGGCGCTGTTCCTAACCCCTTGATCAGTAGAAGGCAGCAGAAGAGAGTGGAAGCCGGCAACCTGAGGGATTTCATGACCGACGGGCTGCTGCAGACTGAAAATAGAAGAAACCAAAGAAAAGGGATTCCTGTAAGAATTCCCTGCTGTCTAATTTTACATTCCCTCCCTCCATCTTTAAGCAGGAAACCCGGGGCTTCCCTCATCCCCCTAACCTTACCCAGAAGAAGAAACGTTTAGGAGCCAGGCTCTGCCGATCTCTGGATGTGCCGTGTAAATGGAAAAAAGAACGCCGCAACCCTCGCTCACCTGATGCCTCCTCACCCCCTCCCTGAGCCATCTCCCTGCCAGCGCCCACGTACTAAGCGGCAAGGATAAGTAAAAAAAAAAAAAATCTTTGCTCCCTCCCCGCAGGACTCCCCGGATGGTGCGTGGGCGACTTCAGCAGCAAGAGAAAAGCTGCGACTCCCCCATTTACCAGGGACCCTTACCAGGGGCTCCCTACTGTGTTTTCAACACCCCTATCTGGAAGGAAAGAGAACCCTTCCTCAAGCCCAAGGCTACCAGGGGTTTGAGGGACGGACAGCAGAGTATTTACCAGCCGGTGTCACGACGGCGGAGGTGGAGAGGAGGGTCGGAGCGGGACAGGGGCAGGGGAGGATCGGGACCGGCTGCCTTGGATCCGAGCGCTAGCTGGAGCACCAGCGACGGTCGAGACCTGGCGTCCAGTGGTCTGGGCTCAACTGGGTCGGCACAGCTCCGGGCGACTCGCTAGCTCCGGCTCCAGCACGCTGGACAGCGCCCGCGTCTCCGCCACCTTATAAAGGAGCGCGCGCGAGGTCACGTGGGATCTCCCCGCCCCATTGACGTCAATGTTCATTCATGGGGAAGCGGGCGGGCGCCCGGTGGAGGGAGGATGCCCAGCGATTGGAGGATACACGCCCTCCCCGGTCTGCGCCTGCGCACTGGGGCCCTCGGCCGGAGGGGCGTGCGCTAGAGGAGCTCCGAGAAAAGAATGAATGAATGAATGAATGAATGAATGAAATGCTGAGACGGGCGGGGGCAGGGGGCTATGAATGAATGAAGGAGAGACGAGGAGAAAAGGATGAATGAATGAATGGAAGAATGAATGGAAGGGTGGCTGCAGGGGCGTTAGAAGGCGGGAGGGTGGGTTACAAAGCAACTTGCTGCTGCAGAGCTCGCGCTGCTAAACGGAATAGGCAGGGGGTACCCCCAGCGTCTGAATGGACCCAGTTGGACACCAATACTGGAGAGTGGGGCGATAAGGGTTAGCAATTTGAAGGGGGCCAGACTCCTTAAACCGAGTCCGCACGGCCCATGGGGATACGCCCAAGGACGGCGTGAACCTGAAAAGGAGGGCGCTGTCCGCGGTTCTGCGGTGCGGGGTGCCAGCCCAGGGCCCCGGCAGATGGGTGGATCTTGCGGTTTTGACAGTAAAATTGGAAAGGGTCCTAATCGGAAGAGAAAGGGGAAAGATAGAGATCTGTGTGCCTCTGGGTCGTGTCTGTTCACGACCGGTTCGTGTCTGAAGAAAAAGGTGTGTCTTTAAGTCCGGCTGGCTGGTTCGGCTGTGCATGTGGGGGGACCCCCGCGGTGCCCCTTTTCAGCCCACCTCTTCCCACCCTCCTCCAGCGCCTTTCTTCCCCGCTGCTCCCCCAACCCAAGGACGTTTGGAGGGCGAGACCAGACCAGGTGGGGAGGGGGTTGCGCAGGTGCGGGGAGTGATTCAACTCCAGCTCTCTCCACCGCTTAAAGGGGTTTGAACGCGAATGGGGGGGGGCTGCAACGTCAGAGATAGACGGTCTCTGCCACCAGACCCTTGGACCGTATCTCCTGCAAGATGGGTTGGGGCTGGGGGCTTGGACAGCTAGAGGTTCCGGGAGTGGGGGGCAATGAC